>JADLZN010003091.1:0-20903 GCA_018155175.1 Sinocyclocheilus anophthalmus
TGTTGTGTTTTAGGATTAAATATATACAGATTACTGGGGGAAAAAATTTCTATTTGCATAAATTTAGCCTCTATGTTTAAAAAAGAAATAAATAGATAACTGATTTTATGCAGCCAGCCACAGTATTTTTTTTTTACACTTAGAAAAATGTATGCTCGTGAACATTTTTTTGCTAGTTGGTACTTGTAGCTAATCACATTTTCAGTTAATCTGTATTTTAGCTTTAACAAGGGACACATAATCAAACCTTCTCACCCATACCCACAAACAACAAAACGTTGGCATGCAAAAATATTAATAAAAAAAATACATATAAATACATTAATGAATATAACCATGAAATATACAATCCTGTTTGTTGTTATACTTCTATTACATATCTTCACACATCTAGTGCCTCGTCATTATCCTTTAACAAAGTCCAAAAAATGTTTTCCAGATATCATTGAATTTTTCCAATTTATTTGTGTTTTTTTCCTTTATTTACATACTGTACGTTTTTCAAGACCAAGCTAGAAAATAACAAATGTTTTAAAGTAAAAATGGTTGTAAAAAAACCGTAGTCCAAGGGAAGGGCAGATAGCATTCTTCCATCATAGGGCAATAGAACTTCTGGTTTGCAGCAGACATAAGTCCACTAATTTTCTTTGTGGAACAACTGTCTTCATAAATACTCAATACACATAATACAGGACATAAAGGAATTGGAGAAGATGTAAATTGAGAAAAATACTGAACCACCCCACCCCAAAACTTTGGCCCTTCTTCACATTCCCACACAGTATGAAAAAATTTACCTTGTAGTTTATTACATTTAAAGGGTCATAGGTCAGGGATATTTAGGTCAAATTTATTTAATCTTACAGGAGTAATATAAGTTCTCATTATCCAATTGTATTATAAGAGTCCTCCCAAACCCATTATTCATGGTTTTTTGCGGTTGTTGTGGCTTTTTTTAACTCTTAAGCCACACTCTAACCCATCTTGCCAGTGAGATATTTTTTTTATTCCAAGTCATAATTATCTATGCTTGGCCCCTTTTTAAAAATTTTTCACACGTTTTCTTTTCTGATTTCCCTACTAGAATTTGATATAAATTGTAATCCGCCCCTTTAGATAACCAATCCTTGTGTGGGAGAAATATTTTCCACCAACGACATTTGGAAATTGAGCCGAATTCTTTAGGTGTGAACAAAACTAAAAAACCTTCTAACTGGCAGATATTTAGAAAAAAAAATGTTTCAGAAGGTAAATGAACCCTCCCATAACAACTTGTTTCAAATGATATTAAACAATATTGGTCTTCATCATAAATCCTCACCTAGTTTAACTGTATTTCCATTTTTATAAAACGAAAATGACAACTTTTTTGTTTTCCAAAATCTTTTAGAGCGGCTACAATCTCAGTTAACGACAGTTTTTTTTCCCTGAAGAAATCCGATGCAAAGAATTTAAAAGGGTACAATCTTCAAACTTATATCTGTTACCATTGCATTTTATAATAGATTGAAGGTTTTTTGTTCCATTGGAAGAAAACCAAAGAAACCGTAACATATTTGTCAAATTTTACCTAAATTTTTTTTAATTAATTTTTCCAATAAAATTAGAAACGGCCCCTTCAATAAATTGGTTATAGTGGTGTTTTTGTTTGTTAAAGTTGACTTTTCATAGTTTATAAGTAAGTTTTGTTAATGTAACTTCCAAATTGACTTCACTTCAAGCATTTGGGTAAAATCTATAACAACCATTTTTAGGTTAGCAAACACCGAAAAACCTGAGGTGGTGTGGGCTTCCCTCTTCCACCACTACAACTGTACCGCTGAGGAACATGAGGTATTATACTAGTGAATTTTGATACCTCAAAATGTTTTAAGTTCTTGTTTTTAACTCAATTTGCCCCTACATTTAACTTCAACCATAAAATAAAGGGAGATGGCAGGATGTCCCCTGTTACATGCAAGTAAGAAAGAAAACTACCAATTAACACATGACCCTGATAACAATTGCAAATAGAAACAGTAAAGAAAAAGACCAGTATTGCCATAGGTTTAAGAGTTTACACAAACCAGAAAGTCATTTTGAAATAAACAACAAGTACATATTTACTGTTACTAAAGTACATAATATTTTTTTTTTCCTATTTTTTCCCACAAAGATTCAAATATTTAAACAATAATGGTATACATTTACAACAAAACCCTAAAAATGCACGCCCTTGTTTCCTTCAAACCTTGCCTTTAACTGTCCCCCCAAAACCCCTAGTTTTACACAGAGATAATGACTAAGAAAGAACCCCGATGGATGAAAAAACCTTAACAAGATGGGCATATAACGAGGTCAATAGCTTGTTGGATGGTTCATTAAAGCAGGATGTGTGTTCATTTGTGGCAGAGTCATTCCGAAGATTCAGACTTTCCCCCCCACACACACCACAACATTTTTGTTGATTTTGCAAGCCTAACATTCGTTTCAATTGTTTTTTTTTCTCACATCTAGACTGCCAACCCAGTGCTCACAAACCCAAAAAAAACACCACGAATTTTTTTGCAAGTTTATTTAAAAGAAAAACCCCTGAAATATCACCAGTGACACAGTTAATAACTTTCCAGACTCTTTTGGCTGTGGCCCCACTGAAATTTTAAGTTTTTTTTTAGGTGCATTCCGCTGTTTCTCTGGATCCAATCTTTTAGACTGATTCCCGTTTTAAGCTAACCGATGCAACCACTAACAAAAATTGACACCAAAATATATAATTTAATATATGCTAATAATTATATCTTATTACTAAAAATGTATAATAAATGAATTTTCCCTTTTTTTTTGGAATGTTTGTTAACTTTACAAAGGTGATGCTCCTATTCATACTTTGTGAAAGGTTTCAAGCTTTAACCATCATTTTGTCCATTCCGTAATAACCTACTCAAAGTGCCAGCTTAAAGACTTTTCCTTCCGTATCAAAGGCTGAACCCATTTTTTTTTTTTTTGAACTGAATTGTCCCAAAGTGTTTTTTACAGGGCATAATGACGAAGCCTTCGGGTGACCTGGAAATGTTCTATTGTTTCAATCATCAAACTTTTTAGCTTTGTCCCGCGGGGGTGGAAGAAGGGGGGTGGGCAATTAACTCAGGGGCTTTTAGCGGGGGCCCCTTCGAATTCACAAAGGGAGTTATCAGAAAGGTCATTTTTAATCTCCCCATGCAACAACCTTGAATTTAGGCCATCTTTCAGGGGCATAAAACTCACTAAATAGAACACCTTAATGACCCCACCCAGTAAGCCCCCACCCCCCTTTTTCAAACCTGTGCTCTTTGTCCTTTTTGTCTCCAGTAATAATAATTTTTTCCACAGCAAATGAAGGTAAGATCTTACGAATTTAATAATTTGGCCCCCACTGACATATTTGTTTACTTACATCCGCTTCCAAACATTACAATGCCTCATAAGCAACCTTTTCCACCAACTTTTTCTAAAGAATAATGTGAATACTGTTTTTAACTATGGGGAGTCCTTGCACTATCTCGTCTGTCGCCACGAACTAATCCCTGGCCGAGCGAATAGCGGCAGTGGTCGCTCCATCCCGCGTGGCGCGCGCGGGTCCGCCCCGCTTCCTTTCTGTCGCGTCGGGCGCGCCCTCTCGAGCCGCGCTGGCGCGTGTCCCCCGCGCCCAGGCCCACGCCCCGGCAGCGCGCCCGATGGTGGCTCGCCTCGCCCCAAGCTTCAAAGCTAATTATTTCAGGTATGGCCCTTGAAAACTTCACACACCTTTTAGGTCTTTAAAAAAATACATTTGAGAAAACCCCAAGCACAAAGATGGCCCAGAATTTACCTTGACTTTTGCACCAACGTGAGGTATATTAAACCCAACCCCTGACGATTTTAAATGTTTTTTAATCCCTCCTTGAAAACTCATTTGGTTTTGTTAAAAAAAAGCTATTATGTTTATCTTTCCCTATTAAAAAGAGAAATAACCTGGAATTGTGGAAAGATGGGGGTAGATTCTTCACAGTAATACTGTGTTTTTGGGTAAGTTATGTTTTGTATGAAGTTTTATGTCATCGAATCCATGGTTAAATACCTCCCTACAGTCTTGACCCAGGTCCCCGATGTACCCTATCAGGACCCTTTGAAGGGGTATTGTGTGACTACCCCGCGCCGTCTGTCCGTGTGCGCCTCCTGGCCCGAAGGCTTTGCGCTCGCTGATCCGATTTTTTAACGGCGTCGCCTCTCCTCCTCGTTTAAAGATAAATAATCTCTGGAATTTTATATATATGTAGTGATACAAATTTTATTTAGATGTCACAATTATCCACGTGATATACCGTATGCACAAAACATGTAGCACCTGTAAGGACATTCGTATTTCCCTGGGAGGAAAAAACACTGCTAGTTTTTTTCTTCGACATTTATATATATAAACCCACAGAACTTAAGAACTTTGAGTTGATGTCCAATTAATAATGCACAACTTATACCTTGTTCCTAATTTTTTCACAAGGTATTTTTTAACAATAGGGAAAATTATACAGCGCCACTTGGTGTCCCATGCCAAATTTTCTGTCCATTTTCATAATTGCTTTTTTTCAATAAAAATTGTTAAGGGGGTGGGGGTAGACATACTGCAATGCAGAAGGCCCTCTCGATATGTTCTGACATAATTTTTTTTCAAACCAACCTTTTCCAAGTTCCGACGAAACCAAAACCACAATCTCTTCATAATAACTATTTACCTTAATATAGGTTGGTATGTCCCCATTGCTGAATGGGGAAAGGTATGAAAAGTGATTTAAATTAACAAGTCCTGTCCCAAAATTTGAATTGGCCAATGCGAAAGATGCAACACTAAAGAAAATTTGAACATTAAGCTGACCATTCCATACTCATAGGTCCCGAGCAGGTTTTTGCAAAAAAAATACACACACCACACACAAGAAAGACTATATAAACTGCAAACATTAGGTGTTGCCACATCCTTTCCTTCCACAATTCCCTATCACCGTATAAACCCCCTTTTATATCAAAGCTTTAATAGTATTATAAGACGAATGTGGTTTTTGGGAGGTTAAAAAGGAAAACTTTTATTTTAGCAGGGCCTTATCCAAAGCATTTTTTTTCTGAAACAGAGGTTTGTGACTTGACCCTCCTACGAATGGATTGTGACACATTTCAGAAATTGAAAATTGAAGCAAGAAAAAATTTTAGCCAAGTGACTTTTGAATTGTGTACAGTAGTGTTTGCAACGGAAATGGTCCGCTGAACCGTAAAACTGCTTTTTAGAGTCAGTGAGCATCATAACCCAAGAAAAAAGCAAACATGCAAAGGCTGAATTTTTTCCCATAAGCCCAGTAACATGCCTTAAAACATCCCACCCCACCCAAAAAAATGAACCCCTTTTTGTACTGTTATTGTTAATGTTTAAAAAGATCAGAATTTCTATTTTTTTTTAGAAATCCTTTGTTTGTTCCCAACCCTTAAGAAGAAGTCAGGTACAGCTGGGATGGGCATGAGGGTTAGCAAAATTGGTTGGAATTTAGTTTTGAGTGGAACTAGCCCACTACTTTATTTTAAAATATCTCAAACAAGGTTCCAATTTGTTTGAATGGACCCTTTGAAAAAGTCAAAGAAAACCATCAGCTGTTTTTGACTATTTTTGGAGGAAGATCATTGTAACGCAATAAAATTTTTTATTGGTTGCAACATGGATGGATTGCTTAAAGCAAAACACCTCAGCGGCTATGGTAAATTCACTTGTTTGCTCTGGTTCCTCTGTTAAATCTATGCAGGAATCCTTTTATTCCCCCTGCCCTCAAGAGGCAACTTGGTCAAAGCCTGCTCGCAGCAGGGACAAGCGGAACATCAGTTTGCAATTTTTTTACATGGAGACCAAGGTAATAATAAAACGCCTTCTAAAAGGTTTGATTTATTATTGTATCAAAAATCTGCCTGAGGTAGCCTAAACCCTTAGCTGCAGTTTGACGTAAAACAAACACAGTGATGCTGAAGTACCATGATTTCACTTGAACTGAAGAGTAACAGGCTCACTGTGGATTCTGTAATTATTACACGATATCCTATTACAGCACAGTGCATTGAAGCTATGTGTAGGCAGCAGGGGTCTTGTCTCCATGGCCTTACATGTACTGCAGTTAAACATTCAGTGTATTACAACGATCGAAATATGCCTAATGTTACATGTTAGTGGTTACCTTTTTGACGTTAATTTAATTTCCCATGCTCTACCATTATTTAAGCAATGACACAGGCAACGCGGTGTTACATTTATGAATAGCCTATATGTGGTGGTGGTATGCTACATACGTTTTTCATGGAAGGTCAGTCAGGGTACACTGCTGGAGAGATTACTAATCCTACTATGGCGAAGAATTGGCTCATGATTATTACTTAGCCAATTCGTCGACGGAAGTCACCAAATTAATATTCATGAGCAAGCATCGCCATAGTAAGGCTGAAACGCGCACTAAATAAAATGGATCCAGCCGTTTTTCTGTCCTCGCCCATTTCCCCTTCGGAGGCTAAAATTTTAATATGTTTGCCTTCTTTACTCTGTAATTTTATTCCCCTTTTGTTGTTTTTTTTTGTCCCCAACTATTCACCTTTCACCTCCCACGACACAGTACTTGATGGCAAACTGCAGCGTTCCTCCAACCTCCAGAAAGGTCGGGGTGATGATTTTGAAGCTAAACTTGTCAGTCAGCCCGTCGCTGGAATGAGGGACGTAAAACGCCAGAATATCCATAAATGTCGCCCAGTTATTTAAGGTGTACCTCAAATAGACCTTTTTTTGGAAAGCCAAGTTAAGAACCCGTACGACCCCCGAGAGGCTGAACTCATCAGCCTGAACAGACTCCAGTAAAACCTTCACTGCAGAAACTCTGTCAAGGAAGTCTGGCAGGGATCCTGGATTTGTGAAGAGCAGCTCCATGAACACGGACTGACTTGATGTGTTGGACTTGTCGAAATTGTTCAAGTGGAGAGCTCTGGCTTTTTTGAATTTGTCAATAATGCGGTCTGGTACCTCAGGCATATCCGTGTCATCAAAGTGTTTGATAGAAATCAGGTCCAGGCCCAGAGAGTCAGCGAAACGTACCTTTTTCTGACTGATTGGGCTCCGGCTTCGTGCAATCTCTAATTTGGCTCTTTCAGCTGATGTGGGGAGAGACTTGCACCTGCGGCGCTGGGTCGGGCTATGCGGGGGCTTCAGGAATGACTCCCTTCCTCTCGGTTTTTCATTCACTACGCTGATTTCTAACGATTCACAGTCCCCATTCTTGCCCTCCTCTCCCTCCATCTCTTCTTCTCCGTCCTCCAGCTTTTGCTCTGCTGCTGTCAAGCTTCCGAACAGCCCAGCGATACAACTGTAGTTTCTGGGGATGCAGTTCTTGGGAGGCAGCATTACCACAGCAGCCTCGGCTTCCATACAAGTGTCTGCAAAATCCTTTGAGAATGTTTCAGTCGAGGTCTGATGTTAAGTGTCCTTCCGCATTGTAGCTACGTGAAGCTATGGTAGTGCGGATATCTGAACCAATCTTTGCCGAGATGCTGCTGCCGGCTGAATCCTACTATGGCAAAGCTTTAGGTTATGAATATTAATTAGGCCAAGCTGACGTTTCTTGCCAACCTTCCTCAATTGCGAGAAACATAATTAATATTCATAAGCCAATGTAAGCTTATTCGTCAGCTGACTAGCATTCATTACCAACGTCTTCCTTTCAGCAAATCAACTGAAACTGAACGGCGTGTTTCAATAGCCTAATTAATATTCATAAGCACCTCCCTCACCGTACTTGAATTCTCTGCCAGTTTAGACACACCTCCTTAGCCACAAGCAGTTCGTGCGCTGGGTCACGTCTCACAGTAGATAAACACCGCAATAACAATTCAGCGTAAACTTTCTTTAAAAAAAATGATGATGCCTATTATCAATAAAGTGCCTGTATGTCTGCTCATCGGTATTCATTTTGCAAAGCCTATGCAATTAGACAGAGGGATTCATGCGACTGGCTTTATTGCTAAATTGACCTGTTAATTTTTCACAAAATTAAGAAAATGAAGCATGCGATAAGTAAATAAATAATCATTCTTTCGTGAATGCCTTAACTGGAAGACCAAATAATAAATTACCCAAACTACCACAGTGTAATCTAGACTACTATTTAATTTTTAAGACTTTTAATTTTTTAATATATTGTTTCATTAGCTACCCCACTTACAGCAAGTGTACAAAAACACCGTTTGCATTAATGCCGACATTACGGATCATCTTTTTTCAGATTTTTTTTTTTCTGTTTTACTTAACAGAAATGCAGTAGGGTACCAGTTTATGCCTCTATACTTATTTTTATTGCCCAGCAGTAGGCTGCCACGTTTAAGATGTTAGTGTTGTCAAAACTAACGTAAGTTGTTTAGGCTACTTTGCATGTTTGTTATTCATATGATTAATGTATTTACGCATACATGTGTTTGCTATGTTTCATGCAGTCTTTCAATAGGCTAGTTAATTAGGGTGTTATTAAACATGTTTTCTTAACTACGGATGTGACCGGACAACTTGAGAGCTAACTTGTAGAACATTTTTTTTTTTTTTTGTTTGTTGTTTACATAAGCACTTTTGTTGTTGTTGCTGTGGTTTGACTTAAGCAGTCCGGAATGAATAGCACTGAAGTCCGAGCATCAGACTATAGGCCTACTGATGCTGAGAAACAGCATACGACTACTGACAGCACAAAAACGAACACAGAGTCTTCGGGCAGACAGTATGTCAATATGTTGTTGGATCTCAGCGAAGAGGATTGTTGCAGGGAGCACAACATAAGTTTGCTTCAGAGCTGCACTGGCTGGGAAGTGGCTGTGAGTCATGTTTGTTATAAAAAAAACACATCGGAAAAAGAAACACATATTCTGACAATGCTTTCCCCTGAACTAACTGATCTATCCATTGATATTACTGTATCATTTATGTTTATCAGTCATTGTCCATTTTGTATCACTATTTTGTCATTAATTGTAGCTAAACAATACATTCGTTTGGGAATTATACATTATTATTATTATTATCCACTGATCTATAATAAGGAATTTATATTATTATTATTATTATTAATAGATTAATGTATGAACCCTATACTCTATAAGGGATTGAATGAGGTACTCACAAATAATTACAAATGGGTTTGAACAGTTAAACAAAATTTAAACAAAAGATCATCCATTTGTAATTGTTTGCTTGTGTCCCTCCCTAGGTCCCTCATACATCTCACTGTATTAACAGTACAACTGTAGTTTGGCTGCATTAGTGTATCAGTGCATTATTTAACTTTCCAAAATTTTTTAAGATTGTAATTGTTTTCATTCATTATTTTGTTGTTTGTATATCCATAATTTCATAAAACATTAAAGGGGTCATATGATGATTTTTTTTAAAGATAATTATTTTGTGTATTTGTAACAGAATATGTTGACATGCTTTTTTTTGTTCAAAAAACACATTATTTTTCAATACTGTACATTATTGTAGGTCCTATATTGCCCGCCTCTCTCAAACGCTTCGTTTTCAACAAAGCCCCCTCCTTTGACAAAGCGCAGTCTGCTCTGATTGGCCAGCTGACACAGTGCATTGTAATTGGCCGAACACCACAAACACGCGTCAGAAAATATAACGCCCCTTACCATAATCGCAACTTCAGCTTTCAAAATAGGTCAGACAATAAATTTCAATTAGTTTTACCTCAGTTTCAGCCCTAAGGGGAACAGAGTCGAGGGACCGACCGGGGAGAAGCGGTAGGTGTTTGCAGTCGACAAGCCACAGTTATACAGTGTGACCCTGTCTCTTCTCTCTCTCCACACACACACATACTATGCGCAAAACTCCGCATTTGAACAAGCAATAGCAAATACTTAAACTAATAACAAACAGTAGCTGATTCAGAAGCGCCAGATTGCATAGCATTCCCCCCCCCACCAGAATTACCGCCTCTCCTAGGTTCACGAAACGGTCGCCAATAAAATGCATTGCTGTTCTGTTGTAAGTAATCTTAAAGCTTCCTAAATGCATCTATTTCAGAAGGCCAAATAAAGTGCTTTTGCTTCGCCTAGAAACACACAGCGTCTCCCTGACATGCTTCTTCAACATTAACTGCGGTTACTGAAATCACGCCTTTCTTTCTTTGCGTGCACATTTGGGTGCTTAGCAAATATTTCCACATCGTGACGTAGATATGTGGGGGTGTGTTAGAACGAGCCGTTTTAGGGGGCTGTGGCAGATTCTTAACTTTGATAAAGAATATCTCTTGGTTTTGAGACTTTAGTCTTTGCAACTTCAGTGATCTTATCTATGCACAATCAGCTTGTAACACTCCCAAGAGAAAGGAAAACTTGAAATCGCACCATATGACCCCTTTAAGTGGCTTGTGTACCTGCAAACACATATTCATCACTGTGTCTGTCACGCGACTCTGTTCCCCTTTCGGGCTCTGTCTTTACATTTATTTTGAAAGATGAAGCTCGCGATTATGGTAAGGGCGTTACATTTCCGACGAGTGCTTGCGGTGTTCTGTCAAACAAATTGCACTGGGTCAGCTGGCCAATCAGAGTAGACTGCGCTTTTCGGAAGGAGGGACTTTGTAGAAAACGAAGCGTTTGAGAGAGGTGGGGGATAGAGGACCTACAATAATGTACCGTATTTGAAAATAATGTGTTTTTTGAACATTAAAGCATCAACATATTCTGTTACACCAACTACACCAAATAATGATCTTTAAAAAAAAAAAAGCATCATATGACCCCTTTAAGACAGCTGACTCCACTGTGATGTGCCCCCCTCTCTCTCTCTCTCTCTCTTTCGCGCTCTCTCTCTCCCTCTCGCTCTCTCGCGCTCTCTCTCTCTCTCTCTCTCTCTCTCTCTCTCTCCGCTCACTCTCTCGCACATACCACACACACACACCGATGCCGCAAACTCCGGTAGAAGATCGGCGTCATTTGAACAGTCAATAGCAAATCCTTAAACTAATAACAAAACATACTTACAGTAGCTGATTCAGAAGCGCCAGAATGTCATAGCAAAGTCAGAATTACCTCCTCTCCTAGGTTCATGCAACGGTCTCCATAAAATGCCTTGCTGTTCTGTTGTAAGTAATCTTAAAGATTCTAAATGCATCTACTTTCGGAAGGCCAAATAAAGTGCTTTTGCTTTCGCCTAGAAACACACAGCGTCTCCCTGACATGGCTGCTTCAACACTAACTGCGGTTACTGAAACCACGCCTTCTTTCTTTGCGTGCACATTTGGGCGGCATTATATATTACAAAAATATTTCCACATAGTGAGGTAGATATAGGTGGCGTGTTTAGAACGCCATTTTAGGGGGGCATTGCTCTTAACTTTGATAAAGAATATCTCTTTGGTTTTGAGACTTTAGTCCTTGCAACTTCAGGAATCTTATCTATGCACAATCACCTTGTAACACTCCAAAGAAAAAGGAAAAAATGAAATCGCATCATATGACCCCTTTAAGGCATCAACAAAAGGTTTATACAGTATGTGTAAACAGTTACTTAAAATCGTAAGGAGGGATGAACATGTTCCATCAGAATTGATACTTGCTTTCAAAGAAGTATTAAAGGTTTTGTTTTACAGTAAACATTTGTGATTTGCGTTGTTGAATTTACTCACAGTACAGAATGCAAATCACAGTAAACAGGAACAAATCCTCAGCACTGCTTTTGAAGGAAATGTGATGTCTGAAACCTGCATAAGATGCCAATTCAACTGATTTAGGATGTAACTTAAATTATGACATAACTGTCAGCATGAAATATTTGCATGAATTGTAATGATTCAAGACCTAAATATACTCACAGGGGCTATTAGATGGGTCTAGACTCTAGAGCATTGCACTATTAAATGTAACACTTTTTTCTATACCACAAAGCAAACAAACAGCCCAAACTAGACTGTCTGAGGATACTGCCAAGGGGCATGTGCCCACCTGTGTCTAGCAAGAAGTTAAGGTCTGTCTGGGTCTGAGTGTCAAACATCTCAAGCTCCAGATCACTTGGTTGCACACTTGTTCCAACGTCACTGTTGTGCCCATTACCAAGGTTGTCGAAGAGCAGGAAGTCAGTCTGTGTCTCAATGTCTAGGAGTTCCAAAGTTGTCGCTGTGTTCAGACTGTTTAAACCACTTTCTTCTGTCTGCGTCTGAATGTGTGTCGCATCAAGGAACTCTTCAAAGTCAAAGTCAATACCAGTGTGATGCGGTTCATGCATAGCAACTAAACCCGCAGAACAGCTTGAAGCTGCCCCAGTCATGCTGTCAGAAAGTATATTCTCAAAGTCACGGAAAAGTATCATGGTCTGAGTCTGGTTGTCTGCTACTGTGTTTTGGTGCAAAATGTCCGTCTGGGCCCCAAAACACATGGAGGCAGCAGTCTTGTCCTCAAAAAGCCGAGCTCCAGTGCTGGTCAGAGGATCTTCTAAACCACTGGTTCTGAAATGTGCGTCAGCCTCTGCAGTCTGAGTGGAGACACTGAGAGTATCAGTATCGAAAAGATTTGTGCACATTGCTTGGTCCATTTGGCTTTCATCCACTGGGGCTGCAGAACAGCTCGTTTGGGTTTCTCGGGTCACATTAGAGGAAGAGAAACTGAAAACATCTGTCTGCGCTCCAATGGAAAATGTGGCTTTGATTCGTGAGGGTAGTGTCTGGGTTTGCACATTAACAGGCAGCTGAATCTGAGCGCTTACTCTGATGTCTGTCTGAGAGCAAGAGGACACCGAGGCCTCACAGCAGGGGGAAACAGTCAATGGTCCAGCATCCATCCCTTTGTTGAGATATGATATGTCAGTTTGAATGTTTGTTGAAGTGCTTTTGTTTTTGGATCCAAGATCCACTGGATCTCCCACAGAGGCTTGACTTTCAAGATTTACCTGTACTCCTGTGCTAATTGTTTCTGGGCCTGATGTATGTACAGGAAAGGCCTCTTTGAAAGTCTTATTGTTCAGATCAGGCACCACTGTGCCGACCGACGGTGACAAAATATGCACAGTGCTTACGGACCCTTGTGCATCCACAGACAAGACCAATGACCTCAAGGCACTACTTTCCGCGGAGGGTAGGAGAACAGGCAGGTGGGTGAACTGCATAATAGGAACATTGACTAGGGCCACTTTGGGCTTTGGGAGAAGGAGCTTCTGGGTGTGTTTGGGGTGGTTAGTGTTGTGTTGTGCTGTGTCCGAGGTTCCAGAGATGAATATGGTAGGGACTGCTCCTTCGCTGAGCTTTTTCTTACAGTCTGGAATTTCATTTATTAATTCATCAGGCATAACATTTGTTGTACTGCTTGACAATATTTCCATTTTCCTCTTCTTCACTGATGGATACCTAAGACAAACATTGCATTTTAATAAGACGTACAGTATGATTAACAACCTGACACTGGGATATAAGTTGGCAATGAAAGACGCAGTGACTGTCCTGAGCCACATATTATCCTAGGTCAGACATGCTATTTATTTGAAAGAAGATATTAGTATTATGATTTAAGCAAGCCAAGGTGGAAAATTTACTATGCTCTTTTTATGTTTTCCTATTGCAAAATTTACCACCACAAAACCAGTTTTAACTCTTAGCCAGATAAAATGAGTACCTGTGCTCTTTGGGAACCTCGTGGCCTGTTCTGTAGATATGAGACAGCAGTGCTGCTCTACTGGCATAAGGACAACCACATGTACAGCTGTATGTCCTCCCACAATCCTCAACATGTCTCCGCAGGTCCCACTCAGTGCTGTAGCCATTACTGCACTTCAAACACTTGTGCTTCTTTTCTGCGTGCATCTTCATAAAGTGCTACACCATTAGTAAGATTAGGAAACATGTTAGTCAGCTGTTTTCCTAGCATGACATAAATTATATATCAAGTTCTAGAAAATAATAAAAAATGAATTAGTGTCAGTTTACCAAAATAACATCACAGAAAAAAAAATCAACCTCCAGACAAATAGCAATGGCAAATACCTGTTTAACAAGCAAAAACTGAGAAAAGGGTCTGTTTGGTCCTCTTGGGCAGCCTTCTATTGGGCAACAGTAGAGCTTTTGTGATTCCTTAATGTCCTTTCTAATTGTAGGGTTGACCAGCCCCTCCTGAAATCAAAAGAAATATAGTGAGAAACAGCTTTAAAAGATGACAAAAAGCAGTAAGATTGTTTTTTTTTTGTGCAAGTAGCAAGAAAACATCTTGGTTCTGTCTGTAATCTTTATTCCCTGTATACAGAATGAGATGCTGCATCTGTAGCTATGAGAATCACAACTCAGATTTTTCTATCAAGTAGACCATACTGAAAACTGAGAAGAATAGCAAGCAATGCAGCATCTTGTTCCCTACTCAGGGAACCAAGGTTACATACTAATCTGAGACATTCCCTTTCAATAAGAAACACACTATGGGAATAGGAGATACACACTTATGAAAAGCCATCGCATTGACCCCGAGGAGAATAATCCACTCAGTGTGGGTCACTGAACATGACGAAATCCAAAGCATGGACAAACAAACAGAGAAATAACCTCAGGCAGATAAATTGTGTTCCTGAGGAAGAAAAATCTAAGTTGTGATGATATGAGCGCAACAGTTTGAGGCATTAGTGACGTGATGCCTCAGTGTTAGCACCATCATTCATTTTCATCAAATGTTCGTCCGTTTTAATCATAACAAGCGATCATATTTAGAAGTAGAGTTTTTTGCAAATATTTTAATTTTCCCACTGAAGACAGAAAAACATAAATACAGAGGCGGACAGTAACTAAGTACATTTACTTGAGTATTGTACTTAAGTACACTTTTTGAGTATCGGTACTTTACTTGAGTATTATTTTTTCTGGGAACTTATGACTTTAACTTCACTACATTTGAAAGACAATTATTGTACTTTTCACTCCACTACATTTCTATCAAGGTCCTCGCAGTAGAAAGTCGTTACTATGTAGCAGCTTTGAAAGTCAGTGGGGGATTTTTTTCTTCTCTCAAAACTGGACTTTTTTTTGCAGACAGTTTATCAGTAATCACTCTTGTAGGGCTACATGAAGAGATTTCCCAGCATTTTTTTGAACACTGACCAGTTGCAAACATGATATTTATTTACAACAATTCAATAATAAAAGTTAATATTGTGGTATATATTAGGATATATACTATCTTATAATATATTATTACCTATAAAGCCACAGAATAACTGTTGTGCGTCTCCTAATAAAACACAATAGGTGTTGGACTTGAAGCAGCATTGCAGACCGTTCTGTGTGTGACATCAAAGTACTGCGAGAGCGATTAGACAGCATTTTATAATTTTTTGTTTTGATGTAAAATAAGTCTTGCTGTTTTGCTTTTTTGTTAAAGCAGTGTTGCTGTTGTAAAGTTGCACAGCTACAGTTGTGTTGCTGGGTTTTAAAGCAGGTTAAATTTTTTTTTCTTTCTTATCACTTTGTATTTACAGGATTTCACTGTCCACTCTGTTCAAATGTGGATGAATGGCTACACATAGATGTGTGCACACACTGTCAGAACTGTGTGAGATCACTACCATCCTGCTTTTGTGGGGGTGGGTAGGGGTGTTCAATAATTTTTTTTTTTGTTTTTTTCCCCATAGGTTTCATTCTAAAAGCTCTTTATTTCAAATATACTACAAACTAGTCAGTTTGTTCAGTTGGTGTAATGTATTCTAAGTTGCTTCAAAAGTATTGCAAGTATTACATACAACAACAATAAAACAGTGCATTGACATAAAAAAGGAAATTTACTTTTGGTACTTAAGTACTTTTAAAAGCAAGTACTTCTGTACTTTTACTTAAGTAAAAATCTGTCTTTACAACTTTTACTTGTAATGGAGTAATGTTTGACCAGCAGTATCTGTACTTTCACTCAAGTAATGGAGTTGAGTACTTTGTCCCTGCTAAATAAAACAGCATGAGGGCAAGTAAATGATGAAAGAATTTTCATTTTTTGGATGAACTATTCCTTTAATACTTTTCAGTCTGAATGGTCAGGTCAGACTTGGTATTTTTTCATCAAGGGGTTGCAAGAAGAACAACAACAGTACACTGCTTTCCCATGCTGCACAGCAAATAGACAGACACCAGATTTCTTTGTAGCCTGTGTTTATACGCAGAGGGATGCAACAATCAGAAAAAAAATTTATGTCAAAAAAGCATGAAATTAGCAAGACTTTCAACCCAGAGTTTTAAGACCATGTTGACAAAAGATCTTCCTCCTCAGTGCCACAAAGACTTCAGAAATCTGAATCCATGCCTGTCAAGCAGCTCTTATTCAATACATTGCCAATTCCAGCTAAGAGCTGGCAAAAAAGCTGATAAGGAGATGCTTAACATTCCCAGAATAGCTCTGATAGTGAGGCTTCTCTTTATAGTATAGCACACAAAGTCAAGCACAATAATTTAAGAAATATTTCCTATCTGGGGTTTATATAGATTCATTGTTATATAGATTAATTAACTAACTAAAAGTAAAAAGTCGTTATCTATTGAGTTTTGTCAAGGGAACCAAGCTAACATATAACAAAAATACGCCATTACTGCAGCGCTCTGTAAGCTGACATTATTCTCCTCATTCATTGAAAATCAAAAGGAAACAAATTACTTTCAGTACAACCCAATGAATCTTTCTGCTGCAATATTACAGACATGCAAAATATTACTGTAGTAATACATGGAAGTGTATAATTATGTAACACATTTCAGTCATGACAACTCTGGGGATAGATTGTAAAATCTTTATTCATGTAAATAGAATGTGAATAGGTTTGGTCTTGGCGGACTAGATCCTCTACGCTGCTGCTGCAGAGCAAGTAGACTTGCTTCTGTTAAATGCTCAGATCATAGAATTAAAAGGAAACATGCTGCTGCTGCTAGAGAGAGGAAGATCCCCGTAGCAGATCTAGGCAGGTGGTGCTGGGGAGGCGGTGGGCTAAGATGAGGACACGCATAGCGCGCAGACATAGCATTCATTGAATACGTCCTGATTATATAGGTGTACAGTAATGAGTACGTAAATCCGATTGCCTGGGAACATTGTGTAGAGTTTCATGGCTGAACTATTCATGTATGTTACGTTGACCAAAAATGTTCCATAATTGAAATATTGATGGAAGTGCTTTCCCTCATTTTGACAGACAACAAATGATGTTTTTACCTGCTTTAGAAACATTCCAGTAAACACTGCTAATAAGGATTAGAAATAAAAAGGGAGAAAATTATGTTTTAAAGCAGCCGTGAGAGTGAGGATTTGGGAGAAAAATTAGAGATTCTTAGAGCACTGCAGTGAATTATTCAAGGGATATCGTTCATTAAAAAGTGCAAGTGTCTGATGCATTTTTGTCTGTATGTCATATTGTTACAACGAAAAAAAGAGCTTGTCACAGATTTTCTTGTGATATCAATGTCACAAATAAAACCCCCAGCATTACATTATTTTCCCGAAGGATTAAAATGGAGCATGACAGAAATTGTACAGCTCATTTAGTCAAACTGATGTACACTGATTATTTATTGCCCAACATTATTACTTGGAATTGTTTCAGTTATTTTGAGTGGCAGTGACCAAAACTGGAAGTGCCACCCATATTTTAAAATGCAGTAGACTTGGAAAAAGCTCAATATGGCACAGAAAAAGTCTCAAACAATGCTCTAAAGATATCTCAGAAGTGTAAATGGAAATGGCACTAACTCTGGAAGTCCCCTTTGACCAAGACTTCCACTGAAACGCCATCAGATGCCATATCACATACTTTTATTATGTCAGTTTTCTCATATTCAAACAATCAGTGCTGAAGGTGACTGAAGTGCTTCAAAATAATGAACCAGCAAGCCTTACGCTGTACCTGAGGGTAATAAAGCAATTCCAATTATAAAGTAGATTCTCTGAGTGCAACGTAACTCATCAAACGCAAAACCCACTCAAGAGATGAACGGTTTTAAAAAATGTAGCAAAAACTCCATTTATTTCACCATAGACACCAGTCCAATAGCGTTGTACAGAATCTATCATAGTACAAATACAAATATATTTTCAATACCACATACAAATACCTTTGACTTTATATACTTCATACTTTGTGCAGGAGAATACATTTATCATATACATTTAGCATTTACACAATTAACATTTGTGCATATCATTGTCTGCATGAACATCACTATCATGATTATTATTGAACCACCATTTGACGAGAAATGATGAATAAAATATTACAGTAGACCGATAATAAACACCATGGTGGTGTTTGTACTCATGTTCACAACATCCTCACCAGGAATCCTGGAGAGTCATCTTGTATCAGCATTTGTGTAAATCACCAGAGCACCAATTAGCCAATCACAAGTGCTTATGACACATCAAATCAATGACATCATGATGCAGTTCAATCTTCATCTTGTGTTCAGAATGGAATACTTGTATACTGTAGTATAGTATAGTATACTGCCAGTATATACTGTATTCTGTCTTTTATTAACAAATAGTATCTCAAACTGTGTACGTGCTATACTAAACCTTTCAATTTCATTCCATAAATAACAACATTCCATAAATAAATATGGTTGATATGCATTTTAATAGTTGCTGAATATTATTTAATATTGGTGCAACAGTGACTGCCAACATTTTCAGCAGTTTGATTCTGGGAGTATTTTTCCAATTCATTTTTCCCCATAGTGATTTAAAAAAAAGTCTTTGTTATAATCCATGAACCAAACCAACCAGCACAGATTTTTCCACATTTTTCCCCAATTTCACACACCTTTGATTAAGCCAAAAAGTATTTGAAATTGGACAAACGACACGTTACAAGACTGTGTACTTAATAATGGAAAGACTACAGTCCCATGAAGCACTGCAAATGACAAAACCATTAAAAAAGATGGAGAAATATAAACTATTGATTTAAAGATACAGAAATAAAATATTTTACTTTTATAAAAAAATATGCATATTATGCATACAAACATTTAAGTAGTTTAAGTGTGCAGGGAAACTGACTTTACATCATTCGCAGTGCTTAATAGGATCTTTTGGCGCAATTTACTTGTTGCAATTCTCTGATTGGTGGAAATTTCTCTGCAAAATCATGGGTAATGTAGTTTTTCCACCAAAAATTCCACCATTAAGCATGATCACAGTAGATCTGTCTTAAAGAGTTTATAAGTTACTGTTAAAAATAAATTCCACTATCAAGAAAACGAACAGGATTTCTTCCAGAACCCGAATGTTTCACACTATTGCACAAAAGCTTTCATTGTGGGATACTGTACACTGTACACATACTATACCCAGCATACATACTATATACTACACTAAGGGTAGTATACTAGCATGCTATTCCGAACACAGCCTATGTTTACAAAACCAGCAGCAACATTCCAAATATTGTGAGGTATTAACAGTTCTCTAAAAATAATGAGCAATGTGCTATTGTCACAAGCACTTATGAGCAGACAAATGACTCTCATAGTCCCTGTAGGGATTTTTTCTGTACATCCCGTCCCTCCAAATGAGAGAGAGTCTTTGCCCCCGCAAAGAAGGAAATGAGGCAGGAGAGACGAATCATTAATAGTCCAGCTGAAACTTTGCTGTACAGGCCTGCTGATGAATCCAAGCCGCACACAAGGAGATAAAGAAAGAGAGTTTACAAGGGTCAAACAGAGGCACAGCTGTGGAGAAAAGCTACCATTGAAGACTGTCATTTAGGGGGCGCTGCAGACAGGAAACTGGTGTTTTATTCATGATGAGGTGACCAAGAATTACAGTTCCAATATACTGTGTTTAGAAATCATGTACTGTACTGTACAGTAGGACTTCAGTTTTTGTTTAAATCAGGAATGTAATGTGGTTTGCGTGACACAAAGCAGCTGATGAGTGTGTGAATGTGCGTGTCCAAGTAAAGTACCGTATTGCACGCTAATCTAATGAACTAATTCCTCTTTTCAAAAATCTTTATCATTGCTGTGTACCAAACACACAACAAAGATGGCTGCACAATGCAATTTTAATGATGTTTGCATTGCAAAGTAGCAGCATCCTGTGACGACTATAATATGGCAGGTGCCATTTAGAAGCAAATTGCATTACAATGCTGGGAGATTCAATCTGCAGCTTTCGGTGACACTGGGGATCTAATAAAAACAAAACCACCAAATCTGTGATGAAATTACATCTCCTCTGTACAAAGCCTTCAAATGCCTTCAACAGCTTGTGACTGCTAATAATATTATCCCAGCATGCTCTGGGAGAAAAGCTGGCTATAAGCAAACTAACATCATTTAATCATTTCAACTTATTGTGAGGCTAGAACTTTTTTTTTTTTTTAATAAAGGAGTTGTGGGTGATTTTGGTCCATGCAAAAATCATCTCGGGTAGGCAGGGCTTTGCTATGTAGTTCTTAAGGTGTTCTGGTTGGTTTATTACAAAAAAATCCCTCCTTCAGTGTAAATTTATAGGATTATACACTTTATTTATCATCTGCCTGGTGAAAATCATAAGTCTGATCACTTAGAAAAGCAATAGCACACCTCTCTTCAACAAATTACACGATTTGAGGTATCATGACTGTGATGCAAGATGGGAATCCCTAAAAAAAGTGAGTTCAAAATTAGGTAATGGGCTAATAAAACAGGAAACTATAAATCTGTTGATCTTGGTCACAAGAAATTTCGTAATACTGTCAGCTGCACGTCAGGGAAAGAATGTTTATGAGGTCATGGTGAAATTGGAAAATGGGAAGATTAACAACAGGATATGAAGTATTCAGAAATCAAATGCAGTTCAAGTATGACACCAGCAACACTAAGGTCCCAGGGAACACATACTGACAAAATGTAAACTTC
>JADLZN010003092.1:0-126413 GCA_018155175.1 Sinocyclocheilus anophthalmus
CCTCCATATTTTTTTTTTTTTTTTTTTTAAGGTAACAATCCAGTCGCCTCTCTGTCTCTTCTCCCGATTTTCCTCGCGAGCACCTCACCTGGTTATTAGCCGCCGTCTGTGATACCGGGACACACAATGGGCAACAGATTACCCGAGAATGGGCTTCGGGAGGGAAATGGGCCCCGAATTTTCTGTGCTTTGGAGCAAAGGAAACAGGCATGTTGGTAAACCTGTTTCCATCAGCGTGCTCGCGCCTTGGCGGTTCCAGCGAACATCACATTACATTCACAATATACAGACAGATTCAACCACCATTTAGAACAATCAGTCAAAACAGGCAATCAAGTTCATACAAACCCCAATCCTCAGACATCATGTGCAACCGGTTTCAATGACGCTGATTAATTAAGGTCTTTTCATTATCACTGAACTACCGGTGGGAGCACATCCAGCAATCAACGAGACAAAATTTGCCTGGGGGATTGCGCTGAAAACAAAACATATCAAGAACAACAAAGACACCCACACATGAAATGAGCTTTTCAATTTTTAAGCCCAAACTATTTTTTTTTTAAAGTGCCTACACAATTTTTCCAGAGTAATGTTTATAATCTTTCCAGGCCAAAATATTAGAAGTCACCCAAGAAACGTTCAATCTAAGCCAAGTTCTTCTACGATGACAAGTTTGGCTCCTTACTATGTATCTCTGGTCCAATCTCCAATGTCATATCAGGTCAAACTTTTAAAATTATGTTACACCTCTTTGCCATAAAAAAGTTATCCTCATATTTTCTGTATCAAATCTCACTTCTCTTCGAGTGACAGTTACAAGATGGACATACAATCTTATACTACTCGTTTTCCCACAAGCATTGGAAATACAATCTTATACTACTCATGAGAAGAAAGGAAACAATGAGCATTTGCATTTTTTTTTTACGATGAGCATTGCATTTCAGAGAAAAAAAACATCCTGAAATCCATCTCACATTACATGTCTCATAGTTACTTGTTTTATACTGCAGACCACACACTTTACATCTCACCTGTTGAAGACGTTTTCACTGAAAGCATATTTCTCCAGCCGGCCCAGAGGGGTGAGATGAGATTGAGTGTGAGTGTGAGGTGAGTGAGTGAGTGAGAGGTGTGATGTGATTGAGATATCCTGGACTGCATCCAGGAAATGTGTTTATCCGACATCCCATCACACTCTCTGAAACAATAGTCAGCGGAATCCAACGGCAACAAAGAGATTCATATGGACAGTTAATGACCGAGTATAAATCAATGTCGAGTTTGTTAGTACAGCCTGGTGGTATCAAATGTGAGATCTTTCAAATTCAAACTAGGAATCTTATTAAAAGAAATTCAGAGTGACACAGAGTATAGGGAATTTGTTTAATGAGAAATTATCTGCTTTACAGCATAAACAGTTAAAGGGATTCCATTATATGCAAGCTGCTTCTGCCAGACACTGACTTCAACTGTATAGTGTAAAAACAATGAGGAAAATCTTAAAAGCATGGGCAGGTCCATATTAAATTTTACATTAAAAATAGCATATCTGAGGTCCATTGAGATATTTTTGTTGTGACATTATCTTGACAATTAAGCTCATATTTAAGTAAAATATGAATGGTCCTAAAACAGACTTTATTAAGCAAAAATATCTATCTATCCATACATACATAGGTTTTTTTTTTTTTTCTCGAGTGAAACATGACCTGGACATGTACTTGAGAGGTTTCATCAGATTCACCCAGTCACAATGCTAGAGAGATATTGATTTGTAAAGTTGCTGAAGAGTTCTGTATACTCACAGTCATCCAAATCATCATGACCATCTTCAAAATACAAAGACAGACCTGGGGAAACAAACCATAAACTTAAGATCAGAGCCCGGCAAGTGTATAGTACAGGGGTGCCCAAACTCAGTCCTGGAGGGCCGGTTGTCTGCAGAGTTTAGCTCCAACTTGCCTCAACACACCTGCCTGGAAGTTTCTAGTATGCCTAGTAGAGTCGGATTTAGGCTTCAGAGGTGTTTGATTAGTGGGGTTGGAGCTAAACTCTAGGGAAGCCCTGGTATAGTAGATCTCTGGACAGTTTCAAGCCATGCTGCTGTGGCTCACAACAAGCTATCCCAAGTAAGATAGATACCTTAATACCCCCAGCATTTATGTGTTTTGTCAGTGCAAGTGATTTGCTTTTAGTAGAAGGCGCACTAGGTTTTTTGAACACAGCATTGGTAATGTATCGTAGTGTTAACTTATATCTAACTAAAAAAATTCCAACTCAGGTTTGACACATCACAAAACCGCGTACTAGAGCGAAGATGTCTGCCAAAAAACCTGTCATATCGTAGTTCAACAACATAAAAAACAGTTCTTAAGTAGACAACCATTAGAAATGCATTTTAAAAGGACCACGAACCAAACGTGGCTAATAAACCAGGAAATTTCGACCCCCGTCCAGGGGCTGGCTAACAAACTGACCGTCAAGCCCTGTAAGCCTCAGCTATGTTATCTTCCTTATTTCTTAAATGTACTCTATAATTTCTCATCATAAGGTATTTAATACAACCAGAAATTGCACGTTGGGCGATTGTAGAATTCTTTATCACAGTGCTTTTATATGTCCCAGTCTGTCTGCTAGCTTCACAAATCCGCAAATAGTGTTAATCCCTTAACATTTCACCAGATCATGACCTTTCTTATAAAATCATTTCAGAAAATAGAACGAATCGCGAGACATGGAGTTTGCGATCCTATGTTCTATTCGCTATTCGCGCGATATAGTAACTCCGGCCTTCTTAATCAACAATAACAACTGAGCTGGGTGTTTGCACCGACTTTTCCGATATTACCGCCTCCGTCTTCGCTCACATTCTTCTTATCAATTTTGTGAATGCGCCTGTTTGTGCAATTAATAGACGTTCTGTTCATCCAAATGTCACGCCTTAACGTTACTTTCGTCTTAGCTGCGAGTGCTCTATCTTGATTGTAACACGCACCTGGTCTAAGCCATTACTTCAAGGAAACATCAAAGCCGACATTAGTACATCTAGTTATGTATTCAACGCCGAAAGCACCTGGTAGATTGACAGATCAACACTTGTCACTCTCTTACGTCGCTCTGTGTACGCACTGTGTCGATTAAACAGTTGTAGATTATAGTCACGCACATAATAAGAGTTCGGGTATATGGCGACTCCCGAAACTCCATGCGCGGGGAGATCGCGGACCGTAGTCCGAGGAAGGGATACACAAAATTGCCAATGGACGCCACAATCTGCTTCGACTCAACCCGTTTGACTCTCCTCACGTTTACCGGCACGACCTACCGCGCGGTAGGACGGCCTAGTTTTTAGTGAAGGAACATTGTTCAAAACGGGGAAGACCTTGTGACTATCTTGGTATTCGTACTCTTATGATTTATTTGTCACCTTAGTTGTAAGTTTCGGTTGCCACCTCACGCACACTCAAACCGTTGGCATTACGGTTGAAACCTGATTTCTTTACTCTCAGAATCAGGTGATCTGTAACGTATAACGGCCCACAACGTGTTTTTCTACGGGAGTGACCTCTCTTTGAGCAAAGTCATGTCGGCCCCTGTCCTTATAGATTAGTCAGAGTAAGTTGTAAAGGTCAAAAAATTTAAAATACTTATATATATCACGTGGTGGGGGGGTAATCATTACAAGTAAACGCGAGTTACGACTCAGATTACTTTTTTTCAAGTATGTATACTCTTTAGCACACTAGTATAGCTAAGTCCATGCCGTTGAGTATGATCCGAAATGCATTAATTCATCGCTCCACCATAAGATCCGGCCACGAATAAACATAACACAGCAGCATTCGAGTCACGCTCGATTCACGTATTCCTCAAAATGATAAAATATGTACCGTGCAAGTCCAGCCACGGGATTTGTGACTGCTAAACTCTGCGGAAAGACCTTTGTACAAGTTTTGCCAACAAAGACACGACCTCGCTATGAGACAGGACGCTCAGGATCGGATATCCTTATGTAATTTCATAGTGCCCATTCTTTGCATTCTGTGATTCGATGATACAGTTTAATTATACTATAGCAAAAAAAGTACTATACAAGAAGACAATTGTGTCTTTGGTATTGTGATAGTGTGTTGCAGGAAATGTTATTCTTTTGCATTCTACCGTGTACGGCACGACAGTATCGATTCGTCTTCAGCCCGGTAGGCTAATTAATTCTCAATCCATTGTGGCGCGTGTGCGCGACAAGGCGCCATTTGGATAGTTTGCCCCAAAAATAAACGTTTGTATTTTAAAATAAACAGCAAGCCCTGTCCAGGATTTTAAAAAGTAAACGCAAAAGTAGAAGTAACGCGGGGGGGGATTACTTTCCATAAAACACAGAACTAAAGTACCTAATTAGTTACTTTTTTTATGGAGCTAACGCAATATGTAATGCAGTCTTTTAAAAGTAACTTTCCCAAACACTGTATATATACGTATATATCACCTCAATAGAGAGCTATTTGATCGTTTAAAGTTGCTGAAGTGTATTTGGAACTCATCGGTCATCCTATGATCATGAAACTGGAATTACATGAAACTTACAATACGTATACTAGCTGATAGATACTGTGTTAAAACCTGGAGATAGAAGAAAGTGAGGGCACATAAAAGCCGTATGTGCAATCTTTATATGCCCAATAGGCTTATTTTTCGCAGATCGCGTGGCCTGATAATGTTGAGGACTCAACGTAAGCGGTGACGTAATTACTTTGCTCTAACAGTTTTTGAACGGTTCAATGAAACGAACTGTTCGAAAGAACCGACTCGCGGGAATGACTTCCCATAACTAGACTCATCAGCCGGAGTTCAAGATGGCGATCAGCGAGCAGCTAATATCGCAACTAATCGATGATTAATATAACATCTAAATCCTCATACCATAATAAGCTATAGGTGTTATGTCAGTATTTCACATCAGGTTCTTATGCCGGATATCTGACAGTAGTGTGTAGAGAGAGACTGTGTGTGTTGCTTTTTAGCTTACGTCAAATACAAATAGTTGTTGATCAGCTTTATGAAGCTGTTTGGAATGGGCGTCCATTGATAGACGTGGAGAGGTTGTCACATTAGTTCTGAGAGTAGGACCAAAATGTCGCTAAGAGAGATTGGAAAGTATGCTCCTCTGGGGTAAGTAGTTGCTACGTCTCGCTTTTAAAGTGACTTGACGCGTTGGATTGCAAGTTTTGATTGCTATATTTTAATGTTATGCTCTGTCATAACGTGTTATGCATACCTTAACTGGCTAATAAGTGTGCCAGTTGGTCGTGCAAACTTGATGTTCTGCTAATCGTTACAAGTAATCTTTTTGGGCTGGTGAAGTATTTAACGCACCGATTCCATAATTGTCGGAGTATAAATGTATAGAGACTGGTGTGGTTACAGTAAGGATGAATAGGATATATGAATTCAGTTTGATCGTAGTTAGTTTAGTCAAATCAAATTATCTTGCGTAAGGATTTCATAGGGCACAAATCTTCACTATTATCTACATTTACTCATGTATTGATGATAAATCTGTGCTTTTAGCTCTGCAGTCTGTCAACGGGTAGTCCTACAGTCTGACATTTTATGCTTATCTAAAAAACTTTTTTCAAAATTGTATATTGATTGTTTCTCTAATACATGCGACTTTTGGCATCCGTATATTTTAAACTGTTGTCGCTGTTCACAGAAAACACCGTATGTACACAAAGCACCGACGTAATTATCCTAACATTTTAACCTAACGATCTTGAAGTTCTAAGAACAGAGCGATGTTGTACATAAGTATATACCTATGTGCAATTAGACAGTGGGTACGGGAAAGTATTCAGACCCCCTTCTTAAAGTTAATCTTTGTTTATTAATTTCTGTTTTCATCTCATTAATGTCAACGGCACCAGGAGTGATCAGAGAAACACAGAGGTTGTTGAATCAGTTTTTGGAAATGATTAAAATTAGAAAAAATGAATAGCTCTATCAGAGTGCGGTCATTTAAAGTATTTCGGAGTACCTTTGCTCCGATTTAGTAGAAGCACCACTTTGATTCCACTACAGCCAGGAGGTCTTTTTGCCGGAAGATGCAAAAATAAGCTTATAAAAGAATCTGGAGACTGGGGATCCTTCTGCAAAGTCTCGCTGCAGATCCTCCTCCAGTTACTGTCAGGGTGGTGTGTAAACGTTGGTGAGACAGCATTTTTAGGTCTCTCCAGGATGCTCAATTGGGTTTAAGTACAGGGCTCTGGCTGGGCCAGTCACGAACAGAAGTCACCAGAGTTGTTGTACGCACTTCTTCGTTATTTACTGTGGCTTTAGGGTATTGTCTGTTTGGCAAGGTATTAACCTCGGCCAGTCTGAGGTCCTGCCTTCTCGCTACTCTGGAGAAGGTTTCGTCCAGATATCCTGTCTTGGCGCATTCTCAGCGACCATCCCTCGATTGCAACCAGTCGTCCCTTCCCTGCAGCTGAAAAACACCCCCACATTATGTCCCAGCCGCGCCCACCCATTTCTCAACCAGCTTTAACCCCTGTTGGGACTGTATTGGAACATTGGCTCTTCTGTTTAGTGTTATGAGCACGTGCATGGTATGTTCCACACATTACGTTAACTTTTATTTAAGGCTCCAAAAATGCTTCTCTTATCTTCGGGTTACTTCATTCCGACAGCCACCGCCACCCCAATCTTATTCTTACTTGAGTTATCGTGGAGTACCTCCCCAGGCTGTTTTTTCTGCACGTCTTGCAATATAGGGGAGGCTTCCGTCGGGAGAAACTCTGCCATAAACGCCTCGAATGGGTGTCATGGCCGGCCTGCAGTGATGGCTGAAACTTGACTACATACTTCTTCCAATCTCCCGAATGCATCTCTGGAGCTCCAGCCATTAAGTGATGCTCCCCGCCCCCCCCTTATTGGGTTTTCTTACCTCGTTGACCACACCCCCCAAGGCTATTCTCCCCCGTTATAGCTCTTTGTGCTCCGGTACGGCCAGCCTCCCCCTCCCACGCCGAGGGTTTCTGGGCGTCCAAAACGTTTCCATTTAATGGACATGGAGGACATTGTGCTCTTGCCCGGCACCACCTCTCCAAGGGCAGCAGAAGAAATGTTTTTGTAACCTTGGCCAGATCTGTGCCTTGCCACAATTTTGTCTCTGAGCTCTTCAGGCAGTTCCTTTGTCCTCATGATTCTCATTTGCTCTGACAGCACTGTGAGCTGTAAGGTCTTATATAGACAGCTGTAAGGCTTTCCTAATCAAGTCCAATCAGTATAATCAAACACAGCTGGACTCAAATGAAGTGTAGAACCATCTCAAGGATGATCACAAGAAATGGACAGCACCCGAGTTAAACATATGAGTGTCACAGCAAAGGGTCTGAATACTTAGAACCATGTGATATTTCAGTTTTCTTTTTTAATAACTCTGCAAAAATGTCAACAATTCTATGCTTTTCTGTCAATATGGGGTGCTGTGCACATTAATGAGGAAAAAAAATTAACCTAAATGATTAGGCCAAAATGGCTGCAAGATAAAAGAGTGAAAAATTTAAGAGGGGTCTGATATCTTCCGTACCCATCTTATATATATATTACACACACACATATATATATATATATCTATATATATATACAAACACCACATATTATATATATATATATTATTAAACACAACAAACATATGATATATCTATATACAAACACATAACAAGATATATATATCATATATATATATGACACACACACAATTATATACACCACAACAATATATATATATATATATATAATACCAACACATCCACCCCCCTATATACATAACAACAACATACATATCTATATAATATATAATATATATATCTATATATGAGGGATGCAACGATATGAAAATTTTGGCCGATACCGATAACCGATTTTTCTTTATTTTTGAAAGCCGATAACCGTTATGTTGGCCGATAAATCTATATCCACATTGTTATATACTTTTTGAGAGCCTGTTTACAAAAAAGGTCTCATCATTAAAACCACATCCCAAACACTTCAACATTAGCAGCCTAGTTTTAACGGTGTACGTTTTAAAAATAATTTTACTCTCCCATTACCAAATTTAGTCATAAAAAAGTCTTACAAATAAATAAAATAATGCATAAATAATGCAAACAAGTCATTGGACATCATTACACGTGTAAAAAATCAAAATGAATGCGCCACAGATCAACAAAACAGAATAGCCTCTGCACGGACAAATAAATGATTTTAATTACTAAACCATACTGTTGATGAAAATAATAAGAGAAAAATACAAGTGGTTGTTGTTGTTAATAATGTATCAATGATTTTGAAAAGTAACAAATTAATACCACTGTTTTAAAAAGCAGCCGTTGAGCTGCGCGTGCTGACGCTGAAGAGCTGAATGAACACAGTAAACTGAAGCGTTTTGCTGGCAGCTTATTTAACTCAAGGAAATGCATCCTGAGATTAATATTAATACAACATAAACATAATATTACAAATTATATATGTACAAAATGATGCAGTTATTGCGTGCTATAGTCAGAATGTGTGATCCTGTTGTGGATGCGCTCTTCCCATATCAAACACTGAAACACAGCAACTAAACCCAAAGAATACACAACGTTTTATTATAATAATGTTCCCATTAGAATGTTATATACACGACATTCCCAATCATAGCTATTAATGTTGTGCACTGCTGTTTGAGCTGCGTGCGCTGAGCTAAGGATGATCACCGGTAAACTGAAGCGCTCTTTTAACTTAACCAAACGCATTCTATATGAGATAAATCAGATATACATCAAATAAACACAATATTACAACGTACAATTGCACAAAAGGCTGCAAACGAACAGCGCACATCTGAAGTGTCTCTGAAGGAAATAATGCATTATTTATCGGCTTTAAGATATCGGCCAAATTTTCTTATCAGGCGGATACCGATAACAGAAAAAATGAGCACTTATCGGCCGATACCGATATGGTGGACGATATATCGTGCATCCAGAATATATTATATACTATACACACACACCACACACACATAATATATATTATAGATTATATACACCACACCAGTATATATATATAGGATATATCTAATATACATAACATAAAGAAAGATTATATATACAGCACATACACATATATATATATATATACATACAGTACAAGCAGTTAATGCATATACTTATTTCGATCGCTCACCGCACGGTATTGACACTGATGGTTAGACAGTGATTAATCGATATCGTTCGCAGTCTTTATCGAGTATATAATATAATATAATAGATCTTATATATATATATATATACATCAATATATATATATATATACCATACAAATTACACAATATATATATATATACAGACACATTACCACATATATATAATAGTATCCATAACAGGACTGCACAGAATATATATATACTTACTCACAATCGTACATATCATAGTATACCAACACGTATCTAATATATATTATCGTAATGGACTCCGTACGTACTAAGTAACCTACAGTGGTGGTACGGAAAGTTTAGACCCCCTTAAATTTTTCACTCTTTGTTATATTGTAGTCATTTGCTAAAATCATTTAAGTTTTTTCCTCATTAATGTACACACAGCTCACCATATTGACAGAAAAACACAGAAGTTTTGAAATTTTTGCAGGTTTATTAAAAAAGAAAAACTTAAATATCACATTGTCCTAAGTATTCAGACACTTTGCTCAGTATTTAGTAGAAGCACCCTTTTGATATAATACAGCTATGAGTCTTTTTGGGAAAGATTCAACAAGTTTTTCACACCTGGATTTGGGGATCCTCTGCTATTCCTTCTTGCAGATCCTCTCCAGTTCTGTCATTTTGGATGGTAAACGTTGGTGGACAGCATTTTTAGGTCTCTCCAGAGATGCTCAATTGGGTTTAAGTCAGGGCTCTGGATGGGCCATTCAAGAACAGTCACAGAGATGTTGTGAAGCCACTCCTTTGTTATTTTAGCTATGTGCTTATGGTCATTGTCTTGTTGGAAAGTAAACCTCCGGGCTAACAACTCAGGATAGCGCGTACCTCGTATGCCACTGTTCCTGAGCACTCTGGTAGAGCTCGGTTTTCGTCCAGGATAGTGAACTGTACATTGGCACGTTAGTGCTACGTGTTCACTCATTCTTTTGTCCCGCTCAGCCGTGAGTGCCAGACCGCATAGCAGTCGTCCTGTACGTGCGGCAGCTGAAAAAACACCCCCACAGCATGATGCTGACACCACACGCGGAACAATGGCTTTTGCATCTCGGCTTGGGACTGTATTGGCACAGATTTTCGTGCCCTGGAGCTCATCATGAGCAGCGTAGTGTGCCTGGTTGTGTGGACTCCTTCCAAACATACCGCTCCTGAGCCTGCATCCTAGATAGTGTAGGGATTAACTTTCCGGGCCAAAAAGTTCTATCGTGGTCTCATCAGACCAGAGAATCTTAGTTCTTACCATCTTGGAGTCCTTCATGCGGGCTTTCATGTGTCTTGCAGAGGAGAGGCGTTCCCGGGCCACCTCTGCCATTAAAGCCCGATGGTGCGTAGGGGGCATCGTAGTAACATGGTGTACCTTGGGCCACATTGTTTTGAACTTTCTATACAGACTCATGTATCCCTCTATCTTCTTTACCACACGTTCCAGATTGTCGAGTCCAAGGTCCGATATCGGTAATCGTAATCGCCTCTATCCACCGGGACAGTTTACGCTCAGTTTGGCCGCGACGGCCGAAGCACTCACTTGGCGACAAGGGGTTCATTTTAGAGGATTATTCTCGGAGGAACTGTGCTCTTGAGGAACAGTTAGTGCAGCAGGAAATTTCTGATAACCTTGGCCAGACTGTGCATTGCACAATTCGGTCTCTTGCGAGCTCTTCGACGTTTGGACAGCGCAGTTCCTTTGACCTTATGATTCTCATTTGCTCTGACATGCATGTGAGCTGTAAGGTCTTATAGAGCAGATGTATCGGGTGGCTTCTTAACCCTCAAGGTCTCCTCGATTAGAGCAAGCTCCTACTAATATAGCAACCAGCTGGACCCAATGAAGGTGAGTAGAACCATCTCAGTCACAGGACTCGCCTAGCTTTTCAACGCAAGAAATGGACCGCACCGGAGTAAAGAGGTTCTTACTAGTCAGTGATGTACAGGCACATAAGGAGAATACCATGTGATTTATTTTGTTTTTCTTTGTGTATATATGCTTTAAAATTGGCAAAAAATGATATAAAAAATCTGGTTTTTATGTACACCTATGTAGCGGTTTGTGACGCGATTAGTTGCCGGTAGGGTACATTTATATGGAACTGGGAAAAAAAAAAACTGAAATGGAGGCTTTATGCAAGGGAGGGAGTCAGCGTTGTCACATCTCCTTAACATTGGTCAACGACATACTACATTGACGCACAAAAGCGTGAAAAATTAGATGGCCAAAGCTGCGCGGTATGAATCTTTCCGTAACCCACTGTATTCTCTACCGAAACTCTATATACACACACCACACACACACATCTTATATATATATATATATACACCGTATCCACCCTCCCACACACACCCACCCCCTCGCGATTGCCACACAACTTAACATTATATGTATACTAGATATACACCCACACTTTACACACACACCAAATCATATATTGATATTATTACACACACTACACACACACACACGCTTCCTACATATATGTATATTGTAATTAGTGTATGTGATTGCACACAGCCACAATAACGCTCACCAAACACACATATATATGATATAGATATAACACACCCACCACCCACACACATTGACACACAACAATATATACACACCACACACATAATTATATATAATATATATTATATATATATATATATATATATTATCAAATAGAATTTTTGTGTCTTATTAAACCTACTCTCTATCTATAATCTCATGATGTTGTTCTAGACTTGAGTATTAGATCTTCCTACGTAATTAACATTTGATTCATTATTATATATATAGGCAAGCGCCGGCCACATTTATAAGCGCAGTTTATTTGGATAGACACATTCGGATACACAATGGTTAATTCAAATGTGCATTCTCACACTTACAAAGAAAGAATGAAAAACATAATACAACAATAAACAAGGGATTAGCAATCGTAAACTATGTGAAGCATATTATGTTAAAAATACTCTTATTAATCTAAAGATGAAGATGCCATGCAGGAGCGTTGATCAAATACAGGTATCATCTACCAATATCTGTTTTTACTTGTTTCACTTCTGTTTCAGTTTTATAACCATTTCTTACTATGTGTAGGTAAGTTGTTTTTTAGCATGTGTGTTTGGCAGTGTTATTTTTAGGATTACTGATAAACTAATGTAGTTTGATTTGTATTATTTGTATTTGTATTTTAATTTTAGTTAAATTATGTCTAAATTTATTATGTCTGTATAGGTCTTTAATTAAGTTTTAGTTTTATTTCATTTGAGTTATTTTACTTCTCACAACCTTAAACTGGAAATGAAATAATATATATATCGATTTATTATATATATATATATGTGTGCTGTGTGTGTGTGTGTGTGTGTGTGGTTCCGTTAGGACCTAGCCCAAATGTCGTTGTTTTTGTTTTGGCTTAGTGTTATGTTAGGAATCTCCATTAGTATACTATTATACCTTTTGTTCACTTTAAGACCCGTCTGTAGGTATTGATATGACAGTGGTTAAGATTGCACATTTGTAGTTTTGGATCTGTTTTTAGTTTGTTTTAATACTACAATTGATTGCTTTTGTTGTCCTCATTTGTAAGTCACTTTGAATAAAAGAGTCTGCTAAATGACTAAATAAATAAATATAAAACTAGATAGTTCTATATATATAATGTCTAGAGAAGAGATTTTTTTTTTGTCATATAAAAAAAAACAATATTATATATATAATATAATTTGTTAATAGGTTGTCGTGTTTTAGTTTTGATTTCACTTGTGTCATAGGATTACAGGGGTGGAAAGTCAAGTATCGTGTGGCGGTTTGTGGTTTTAGGGACAGTTTGGCCAAATTAATCCACAATTGGGTTTAAGCCACAAGCCTCGACGACTGTCGATGCAAGTTTTTTTATTTCTAACGTAAACGTTTTTAAAACAGATTGCCACATAAGCAAACACAAGAGCTTTCGCTACCTCACCGGTGAATATGCACTGTCGAAATGGAGCAGCAAGCAACAACATTGAGACTTAGTGTTTTTGAGAGATTTGTTTTTTCCTTAGGATTGCCCTGGTTTCTAGAAAGCAACGTTTAATCAAAAAAAAAAAAAACTTGATGGATTTATTTGTTTAACCTAATAATATATTATACTCCCTTGTCACTCACTATATATTAAAGAAAACAAAATCTGTACTTCAGCCATCGTTGAAGACATAGGTGTACTAGTGCAAGTTGGTGCTGATAAGTAGTGAACGTGGTAATTTTTGCAGTCATTCACATTCTGCTTATGTAAGTGATTTTTAATATACAGATGTAGTGTCTGAAAAGCGAACAGTGTTTGCATCACAGGTCTGGCTGGTGGAGCAAAACGCAATGTAAATCTTTGAACCCCTTTTAAATTGAGTTACTCAAATGTGCAATTCCAATTGACAACATTCAGGGGGTTTATAGTCCAGCCTCAACAATAAAGACTTTTCTGCTGTTCCAGTCAGGCCAGTCATTCAGATTTGTGCCCAACAAAAGATGATAATATTGCTAAAAAATAATGATAAAAAAAATAATACATTAAAATAAATGTTAAAATAACTAACATTTAAAAAAATGTAAAATACCTTTGTCTTATATTTTTCATTAAACCTTTGTTTGCTAGAGAAAAGTATTCAAATGAATTCATTAGGTTTGTAAGGTTTTTAATTTGCAATAATAGCTGTAAATTATGCATCTGCTATTCAACAACTATGATCCCATGAACACTTTCGTACTTAATAAAAACCCGACGCAAAATTGGCATCGGTGGTGAGGATTCGACCTTTTATACCCACTAATGTCGTATCATCATCCGTCATGCCTTGCAGCAAACCAAATTAACTGTCTCATACTATGATTAATAAAACTACATGCAAATATATAACAGGAAAACCTGTTTTTAAGCGTGCAGGGGACAAAAAACTACCAGGCAATCCCGTATTACCTGGAGCCCTCACAAGTGTACTTGTGTGGGCGTGCGTTTTGTGGGGTGACGATAGGTGGTATTTGCACTGGCAAAAAACACCTTGTAACAACCTTGTAAAGGACCACGTTCATAGGAACTATGAAGATTTGTCTGCGGGGGGCCGGTAGGGGGGCAGTTGGCCATGTTAGACTGGATACTGGCTAATGAATCGCCTCAGTTAAACAGATCTATGATGAGAGTTGTGTTTATTACTGGCAAATTTTTATAAACAAGATCAGCAGATGTCTCAGATTACGTGCAGATCTATTTGTACTTGTATGCTTAATGTTGTTATTGATCGTGCCAATTTTATTTTCAGAGCATCGTTTATGACAAAGACTGTACAGTACCAAAATGAGCTTCACAAATTCCTCATCTGGGACACAGCAGGACAAGAAAGGGTAAACAGTAACAATCACTACACACACTGGGGTGACACATACACAAGCTGACAGCCATTAAATACAATGTTTACAGTGTTTCACTTCTGTTTTTGCAGAACTATGTCTTCATAGTTCAGACAGGGGGCAGTACTGCATGCACTTCTCTTGTATGCACGCAAGTATTTGAGGGAGAGAGGGGCTAATGTCATTGGAAGGGGGATGGTCTTCTTCATGTATCTCTATATGCTCTATATCTTTACGCTCTTCTCTCCCAAAACAGTCTACGTTAGGCAAGACAGCTGAAGAGTATGATCTGTGATGTTATGTGAAACTAAATCTAGAATGCCAAGCGGCCCACACAAGCTGCTAGAAAAAAAAATAGTATTATACCAGGTGTTAAGGAATTGCTTCTCTCTTTTTATGGAACTATATTGACAATCTATATTGTATCTATCATTTATTGGCCAGTTTGTCAGCGATAGTTTTCCAGCCAGTGGTACAGGGTTCAGAATAAAGCCATACAACAGCCACACAAATCCCGCTCTCACTCTCTCAGGCCTTCCTCTTCTCTAGTGTCTTTCTTTCTTTTCTCTAACTGCAAGCAATCTGTTGAGTGACTTTTGGAGACCGAAGGACACGATCGCTGTACCCAGTGGGGAGTTGTTGATCAGGCCTTTGTGCAACACTGGTATGTTCAAGCTCTGATTAGACGATTAATCCGACCACGCCTGCCATTTTTAGAACAGCATTGTGAAAAACATGACCTCGTTTTGTAAATTCTTTCTGCTTTCTGCTTAGTGATTTTATGGGGTGACACTAAATTGCTAATAAGTGACAGAAAAAAAGAAAAGACTTACATTGTTGGACCGGAAAACAATCAATAAAATGATGTTATTGAACTTTTGTTCACGGACCGAATCATGCGAAACGAACTATAACGCCCAAAAAGGTAGCACACATGTTTTGTCGCAGAACAAGTCTAAAAGCAATCAGAATAGACTAAAGTTTTTTTTTGTAGCGTAAATAGTATATTTGAATAGAGTTCTGAAGGATCGTGTGACACTAAGAAGCTTAGCATCACAAAGGAATTAAATTACAGTTGTGCACAACTTTGGTCATTTTGAAAATAGAAAAAACAGGGGTGTTTTTAATGTGAACAATTTTATTCACAATGTAACAGTTTTTACTGTATTTTTGTTCACGACTCTTTTAACCAAAAAAATTAAAAAACATTCTAAGAAAGAGAAAAGTAGCCAAAAACGAAAAATGCATTAGCATAGGAAAGCGATTTCATTTACAAATGGTACTATGATATGAGGCAACTTGATTCGCCAAGAGAAATTTGATAAGGTATTCCAATAGTCATGAAGGTGGGTTGAGATGAGAAAATAGCTGGCAAGAGTGGGCTTGGAGAGGGACCCAGTCTGGAGATCCTGGGCATATATGTCTGAGGAAACATGTCCTGCGCCAAATTTGGTTAGAACCAAAAGCTACAAGCTGAAGCATTATCCTGTACTTTAGCAGTGGAGACTTTGACAAACCTTAAATAAACAGATAGTAAATTGTTTTAAGAGACACCATGTCACGTCAAATTGATTTTATCATTTTTATGGTTGAATGAAAGAAAAAAGATGCCCGAATTAAGCGAGTTTGATCCTGTTTTCTTAATTTAGATTGGATTTATACTGTTTGTTTTCAGTAAAATTAAATTAATAAACAATTGCTGATTGGTGTCCCACTGAATCTGTAGACTGGATATTAATAAAATATATCTTAAGTGAGCCTCATTCTTAGTAAGATTGCCATTGATCAGGCAATACCAGTATAAGAACTACGGTTCGAGGGTTCCAAAAAGGGAACTGAAAAAAATTTGAGGTTAGTAGGCGAAGGGAGCTATATTTGCTAATTATTTACGTTTATTGCATATTGCCTTTAATTGACTTTTATTGATGTTAATTACTTAGCAGTCATAAAGCATTCTGTAATCGAGACAACAAAATATATACTCGTGCACAAAATTTGCAGCTTATCAGAACTTGTTAATTTCTCAAGTAAATTTGCCAAACGTGCAAATTTGGCTAGAAAAATTTTACTACAGAATGTGTATTTTAAAGTTTAACGACCTATCTCAGACACGCTAAACTTTAAAGGGGGGGTACGTGATTTTATGCGATGCCCAATGTTGAGATTTCAAAGTACTCAAACAAACACGCCACTACCCCAAAGGGTATCGTCACTAGTTTGAATAGGCTCCGCACCCACAAACGTATGCAACCCAGCAACAATTAGTCTGTGAAAACAAAAGGCACCAAACCAATGAACCGTGTCTACATGGACGGCGACGACGGTAAGCGGCGAAGCACCGACAAATCCCAACGACAGTGGCAAACTGCTGCTGCGTTTGTTTCTGATGACATTGACACCAAATTTTAATGATTCTTTCCAGAACCGGCCCCCCACCCCTAAGCGCTTAGTGTAGACGGATTAGCTGTGTGGCGCTGGTGTAGAACGGTGTTAATATCTATCAAGAGAACAAAGCAAACCTCGTGAGTCGCCACGAGCGCAAGGCCCTTTCATCTGAGTTCTTTCACAAGCGACATGAATATGCTGATCAGAAATTCTCACGCTGAGGTGTCCTAATATCCTTGCCGTATTGAAGCCGCGCTTTTGTTCAGAAGGTAATGATTTCCCTTTTGTTTTTTATCCTCCATTCTATCTTTCTGTCGTCGCTCGGAGTACGGCTAATGTCCGTCCTGTGGCACTGGCGTCTCTTCTCATTCAATTCATGAGGAGAACACGCCGACCTCCCATTACGGCTGATTTCTGCCAAGTTTGTTGTGGTACTCGGCCCGGACCTCAGTGCGTCTAAAGCAATTTTTGAATAAGATCCATACCCCACCTTTAGAAGTATGTATATACTAACTAAAAAAAAAAAAACCCTGCCTGGGTTCGGCCATGTCTACTTTCCCTACCGCTGCTCTCTCTCGTATAATTCTATGGTATCACTATGTCTAAAGCACTTTCCCCCCTTTTAGCTCTTTTTTTCAAAACGGAATAAAGACCACACATTGAGGGAACCGGGCCATAGGATCCAGCGGCTTTTTATTAATCAGGCTTTTTGGTCTATTGATGAGGGCTCAAACAACCCAAATACGTATTTTATATGATTAAGCGCTACCTTCTTTCACACACGTCGCGCTATCCTTGCCCCTGATGGCGCCCACAGTGTTGATGCGACCTTCCATACATAGCTTTCAACCACACTCAAGACCTTCCTTGGCATGCGCCGTCTGAAACAACAGATTCTCCTTTTGCTCCTAGGCAAGTGGATCAGGTCGATGTTAGGCGGTGTTTCAATCCGTGGGTTTCCCCTTACACCACCGCTAGAGTCGTTTCAATGGAACAAGTGGATAACAGCGGTATTGTTTGTGTTTCAGTTTGCCATTTAATCAGCATGAAACTTGGAGACCTCCGCCAAAGCGAACAAATTCTTTCAAAGCTCTGATAATAAGCATACGCAGGTTGAGATCACCCAATCCAACGTACTCCCTAAGAGGGTGATGTTGGAAGCGGAATGTTGCGCAGTGGAGATTGAAGTACTTGTGGTTTTTTTTTTGTTTTTTTTTAAGAATACAGCCTAATTTTGATTAACATCACACTCTGCGTGATCCGTTAACTCATGTTTCGCTATGAGTTTAGTGCATGGCTCCCCAATGTACCTACAGGGGCTCTCTGATGTCGGCTATCATCATTGTGTATGAACCATCACTAAAGACGGTACTGAACTGATTCATTTCAGTATTACAACACAAACATCTTCTGATGGGTTAACACGCCATTAAAGGGATAGTTCACCCAAAAATGAAAGTTCTGTCATCATCTACTCAACTTCATGTCGCTCGAACTACGCAAGATCTTTTTTTTTCCCCATGGAACACTAAAGGAGTTATGGGTTGAGGTAAGGCTTTCATTGAATAGTGGGTTAAATATCAGTCTGTTCCCCACACAAAGCTATCATATGGCTTTAGAAGACTTGATATATCATGCACAAGTCATACGACTACTTTTATGGTGTTTTTTGGAGCTTGACAGCCCCTAGTTAGCATTCATGTTCAGTAATGGAAAAGAGCAGCGTGGACAGTCTGCTAGGTAACTCCTTTTGTGTTCAACGGACGAAATGTTATCACGCAGGGTTCGAGCAACATGAGGGTCAGTAGATAATGACTTCAAAGTCTTATGATGTAGCAGCATTGCTTGTCTTAAAAATCTCTCTAAAAATCATTGTGTTTCACTCAGGAATCATTCCAGACGTTGAAGAACTGGGTGAAGGAGCTTCGCCAGCATGGACCACCCAACATAGTGGTGGCTATCGCTGGCAACAAATGCGATCTCTCCGATGCCAGGTGAATTCCACCATTCCTTGCCACAAAAGACTCCACATCCTGTCCTCTCTATTCAGCTTGAAGGGATGCACCCGCAGTGGCTGTCAACTCAATCTGACGTCGAGAAAAGACCCGCATATTTGCTGTCAACTTGTCTCGACTCATTGAAAACAAGTTCACACACGTACCGTTACCATAACTTGTGATGAAAAAGAAATCCACTCTTAAGCGGTCTGTAATTTATCTTTCCACTTTAAATTGCTTCACTCTTCCCATAGTCCCAATGATGTGTCTTGGTTCACCATTGCTTTCTTTGGCAGTGTTAGTCTGCTGTCAGTGCGGTTGTATTTTACATTTTGAAACCATAAAGACCAAGACATTGAATCTGAGGAATCATGGCTTGCGTCCGCTCCGCAAGTCATTCAGGCAATAAATATCAGGGGAAATTCTTGCAATTGTTCTGTCTGGCACATAAAGCTTAGATATTCCGTTTTCTGGCAACAACTGATGGTGCGGGTCTCAGTGATACGGAGAGAAGCCACCCCCCCCCCCCCCCCCCCCCCCCCCCTTCATTTTTTCACTTTAAACACTGATTTTTGTTTCTTTAAATTTTTGATCTATTTTAAAGAGGTTCGCTCCAGATGTAAAAAATTTAATCATGTATCAGGACCGATCAGTTACTGCTAACATTACACACGGCTTAGGAAACCTTGAATGCGACGAGTTACTATTAAAATGATATCACAGGGATAAACGATCGGGTAACTTGTTTTGCTGGGACATAAAATCACAAATAAACTTGGATGGAGGGACCCTGCACACGTTACACACAAGTATCATTTAGCCTAGTAGACAACCATTCAGAACACCATAGCGATCGCATAGCAACACCCTAGTTACCACAATCTTGCCCTGGCAACTACCCACAACACCCTGGCAAGGTGGCCAGGTTTTACACAAACCAAAAAAATCTAAAATCTAGTTAATCGCAATGTTTAGAGAAAACATCACCAGCTGGGCAGTTGATCTAAGAGAGGGCGAAGCGTCAATGGAAAATTGATACCTGTCGTTGATCAATTGAAAATTGACAGTGTGGACCGGCCAGACCTGATACGTCTAGCCGGGCGCCGACGAGCTAATCTGATAGAATTCGTGCGATCAGTTTCTGGTGACCGGTGGAGAGAGCACCAGCACACAATGGTTTCCCTCCAACATGCTGTTTGTGTGCTAGTTATACACCACTGTCACAAAAACAAATACATGAGTTTTTCAAGGTTCAGCTCACTCAGATAATCTCCCACAAATGTTGGCTATCATATTAAATCGTTGTTGTTCCAAATATCCAGAATAACAATAACACGCCACTCTATTTGAGAGTTTTAAACATTGTTTAATTGTTAATGCATGCATCTGATTACTTATTAGTGCTCTGCTGCTTTGTCCTCTTGTTCTCCAGAGAGGTGTCAGAGAAGGACGCCAAGGACTATGCTGATTCCATTCATGCCATATTTGTTGAAACCAGTGCCAAAAATGCCATTAACATCAATGAGGCCTTTATTCAGATAAGTGAGTAAAATCCTAACTAGTCATCTGTGCGTTATGTCATCAATAATGCTGTAGAAATCCAGAATCACTTAATTTAGAGCTTTTGATTTTAAATGTTGTCTTCCTTTGATTGAGCTTCTTAATCAAGCAGGTTTACTTTTAATAAATGCAGTTTATTGCAACACCATCTATTATTAAAATGATAACGAATGCATGATCTGTAATTGATCCTGATGGTGGTGAGAATAGTGCTTCGTTGGATACTTGTTCTTGCCCCTTGGACCCAGGGCAGTGGATGGGTTACAGTGGATACAGATCTTTTACCATGGAGCTTGGCAGTTACACCATTGAGGAACCTGTGGGTGCATGACACCGTGCTTGTCACTTTTGTGCTGGCACTGAAACAGCAAATCATTTTTGCATTGCATTTTCATGTATGTTTTTTTTATTGCTCATTATAATCTATATTTGATTTCCTTTACAGGTCAAAGGGTCCCAGTTTTAGACACGGATGGCGGGTCTGCAGTCAAGGGCTTCAAACTTCGTTGCCAGCCATCAGAGTCGACCAGGGAACGCACTTGTTGTTGACACAGTCGTAAACAATTTGGCCAGATCCTCTCCAGCCTCTCGTTTTATTTTCAATTAGTAACCAAGGATAATAGCAGATGAAGAATGTGATGTCATAGGGGAAGTTACGTAACTTCCTTTTGGAGCCAAAAAAAAAGTTCAGTTAAAAATGAAATGTATAGTCTGAATCCTGATGCACTTCCTTGAGAAAAGATGAAAATGCCCTCACACAGTCGTTGTACCTTACCTTGCCTGTTCTTCAGCCCCCGTTCAAATGTCTTTGGCGATCCATTTCTGTTCTAGATCACTACCTAGAATCAGACAGCAATGAAAACACCTGCTTAACAGATCAGATACTGTCCTGTCCTGCTCTCTTTCTCTCTCTCGTTCTCGTTCGTTCTCATCTCTGTGCAAAAACCTCTGCAAAACTCTGTGAAGTTTCCTAGTGAAGCCGTTGTCTGTACATTTTAAGATTTTCAGCACTCCAAATGCAAGCAACACAGCGTTCTTGTCTCACTATTTTTGCACATTTTTGATGTATATGATAAAAAAAGAATGGTAAAAAAATATAAATGGGTGAATCTCATGAAAGCTGTCATATTCATGTCTCATTTGAGTCAAATCAGGTGAAAAAAATATGAAATTATATTTTGCATAAAGTGAAGGTAAAGTCACTGTACATCGTCGGATCTTGCTCTACAGTTAGAATGTGATGGCTTGTGGTTATCGAGTGTAACAGTTAAAAATAATTTTTACTATAAAACAGTAATTAATACAGCTGTATTACATTAATCAGAAATACAGTATGTAAAAGTGCTTAATTGTCCTGAAAATAATGTAAAAATAAAAAATATGAATGCTCCTAAAAGTAGACCTCATTATCTCTCCTTTTTTTTCTTGTGATTTTGAGGTTAAAATGACACAGTCATGTTTTTGTGAGATTTACCCAAATACAAAATTACTATTATAAATATTAAGATATGGTTGTTATTTCTGTTGCGCAGGACCAGACATGAGGCTGTGTGCACTTCTGTCTTTCCTATATTTTGTATATGAAAAAATAAAACTAAAGTCAGTGGCTAGCAGCCCTATTTTGAGATGAGTTTAAAGTTATATATGAAGAATGCGCCAAAAAAAATTTGTAATATAGTAGGAGTTGCATCTTGTAGTAGCAGTTCAATAGGTCAGTGATGATGATGGCAGCATGTGTGAGTTCAACAAAACCTTCTGCATATTTAATCAGTTCGCAAGTTGAGATAACTAGTAACACAGTATTTGCTCCAATTGGCTACATTCTGGGTTGCCAGATTCTTAGCTACAGATCCAGCCTGTTCTTGGATTAACAAGCAGAATGGACTTTTATGTTTGCTGGTAAATGTCTGACCGTTGTTACCGCTTACAGTGCATAATTGTGGCATTAGAGAAGTTCAGCCCTCACACTTTTGTGATAAAGTTGGCCAGTCTTCTAAAATGTTGACAAGAATAGCAGTTTCAAAGTGTTAGATTTGATAACTTTTCCAACTGTGCACATGTTTTCCATATCGGAAATGTAATGTTAGTGGGAAGGAGCCAAATGCCGGAATTCTGTCCATTGAAGTGGTGCGATTTAGGCTTTTGTCCAGAACTATGTGAAGTGTGCATTATGTCCGAATACTTTCTGAAATTGCATTTTAACCATTTGTGTTAGTTGGCAGATCTCTTCAGAACCCTTGCTGTTCCTTTTTATGACATTTTTTACTGGATTGAGTGATTTTGTGAGGTCTTGCCAAATGCCCTAATTGTCTTATAAACATTTTTCATCTTTCTCATTCTTTCACTAAAAAACATTTGGCCTGCACTTCCAACATGCTTTTTACTATCTGGACAGGGATAAAAAAGGAGCGCGTGTGATATCTTGGACCGTAAACTAGGCTTGGGCTCTCCAGCCTATGTGTATTATGCAGTACCCCGCATTCCTGTTAAGTTATATAAAAAAGTAGTTACGCTATACCAAATATTTTGCTTTGAATTGTCCCCAAATGAAGTAATTCTTTTTTTCCCCCGTCACTCAGTTTTTGAGCCTAAATGTTTTCTGTCAGTTTTGTCGAAGAAATGCACTTAATTTGAGAGAAAAAGTCTTAAGAATTGCCAAAAACACCTTATTTTTGACAATCAGAGAATTTAAAAGATTTGGATTAATGTACACACTATTCGTTCAAGACCATGTGGTTAAGTGGCTCTTTTTCTATACATCATCAATGTTTAGGTGGGACATTGGCAACGTTGTATCATACCCAAAAACCAGAAATTTCACAACCACAATGGCCGAACTTTTACACATTTTTGGCACTTGTATATTTTCGAAAGGAGCACATCAAATTATGTCTATGGCTTCTCCTAAATCCTTGGCCAGTCACCACAACAATGGAGAACCGTTTTTAAGGAAGCTATAATGTGCTTTAAGAATGTGTGTTTATATATAAATGGCACACTCAGTATAACACGTGGAGCCACGCCCATCGCTGGTTATTTTTAGAAGTTAGTATGTGGCTTCTGTAGTTTGTCTTATGATGGTACTTTAAAAAATTTTGGCTATATATTTTTCACTTTTTAACATATGATTTTGGAAATAATATTGGAGAATTTCATGGAGTTCATTATGTTCCTGTCGGCTGTCACGCGGAATCCAGAGCTACCGCAAATACTGTGTGGCGGATCCCTTTGTCAAAGTCCTTGTGTTTTATTTTTTGCACGACCTCTAACTTGTGCCTTGTTATATGCAGTTGGTCCTACTGGCCAATGCGCACAGTGTCACTTTTCCCAGGAATAAACAACGGTCGCACACTAAAATAAAAGACCTTTTTTCCATCCATCCCATACATGCACATGCACTTCGTCAGTAATAATTACGCAGACCATGAGATTTTTTACTCGTAGACCTATGTACAGCCCGAGTAATGTCTTGTTTAACTCCACACCAGCGTCGGTGCTGAACTTCTGGAATGTAGCAACGCAACTGAAAACAAAAAAAGAAATATTTTTCCTTAGCAAGACCCTGCATTGTCTATATTTGCGCATACTTGGGGAACACTCACACACAGCTTACGCGCTCGGACAAGGATAAACTAATTGAAGATCGTTTTCTACAACTATCATCGACTCTCCAATGTGTGTTTGGCCGGCCTAGTTTCATAAAATGTAGCTTGAAATCCTTGGCATCTGGCCCCCTACCAACCCTTGGCTCTGCGCAGTTACTATTGATGTTTACACAGAGAAAAACATTCAAATGGATTCTTCCAATGACTCTAATTTATCTTACTGCTAAGTAAAAGTGTCTTTCACTTATTTTCTTTCTGTCATGTCAAACTAATTGGAGAAGGAAACAGCTCATCTAATGTCATGTGTTACCGAAGGGCCTTTACAATGTATGGAAATGCATTACTAGCTTTAAATGTTGTAGAGTAGCTGTCTTTTTTTTGTCTTGTACAAAGCCTGTGATCCACAGTGAGACCAAACGTCTCATTTAGTCCGGTTGAAGTTCTTGACTTCTTAGGCAATTGAAAAGGACTTGCTGAATTGCTTGTCCTCTTGCTAGGGAGCACAGGCTTTGCATTAATGATTTTGAATGGAACTACATGCTGCACTTGAGTCAGACAGTATAATATGCTGTTTGGTGTGACTTGCAGTGGTGTTTAGGTTGAAGAACAATGGCAACAGTCTTGGGCTGGCCCTAAGAAAGTTGTGAAATTCTGCTTATGTACTTTACATCCTTGTATATACCACACATTGGATGAATTGTGTAAATTAATTGACATGCAGTCTTTCAGGCAATGTCATACTTTACCACTACTTACCATTGTAATTCAGTATATACAAAAGTAATTTAACCTAATCGTTAAGTGTTTTTGCCATTTAGCTTTTCTCTTTTATTATTTTGTCATGTAAAGAAGGCTTGAAAATAACATCTTATTTGTTCATTTGTGAATGTGCAAAAGGGAAATGTTGAGCTCTTTATTAGCAATAAAAGTATACAAAATCAATTTTTTTTAATGTTATGTAATCAACATACACATTGAGGTTTATTGGTTTGTATCTGACCTGGGACAAGTTACTAATTATTCTTGTTAAAAATAAAAAATGTCTGCCTGCAGTTTGGAGTGGTGAAAGTTCCTCCCGAACTGGCTATATATATATAAATATGACACTTGTGGTATGTGTCTCCTTTGGCAGGGGGTCCCTGCTGAACTTTTAATTGTGCTGAGGAAAGTAAAACGACCCTCTAAGAGCTTGTGTTCAACTGCCAAGCTGAGCATAAATTAACTGACCTAATTCAACTTGATGCAACAATGTGATCTAGAAACTTGTCTCAGGATTATGTCATTCATGTTAATTCTTAGATTCCCAAATATTCCGTTGGATTACTTCACTGCTTTTGAGGAACAGACTTAGATTTTCAACTTAGTGTGTTATGCATACCACCGCTGTCGTATGCATAACACACTAAGTTGAAAATCTAACATTATGATTAAGCAAAATCTAAAATCAAATTCTCAAATCTACATACAAGTCCAAATCCAATGACCAAAATTTTTTGGAAGACTTCTCAAAAAAACTTCTTTTAAATATTTCACTATTTCCCAGGATGTCTTTCGAAAAGAGTAGAGATGCGACCTCGGCATCCTGGCCAAATTTGCCCATTGGCCTCTGATCATCATGGCCTCCTAACAATCCCCACATCTACTGATTGGCTTCATCACTCTGTCTCCTCTCCACCAGTAAGCTGGTGTGGGGTGGGTGTTCTGGCGCACTATGGCTGCCGTCGTATCACCCAGGTGGATGCTGCACACTGGTGGTGGATGAGGAGATACCCCCTGACAATGTAAAGCGCTTTGAGTGCCTAGAAAAGTGCTATATAAATGTAATTTATTATAATTATTATTTTTAGTTACCTTTAAATATTTTTGCAGTGACAAATAATTTTTTACAAATATCCTCTTATTATTATTATTGGTGTTTTACATAATGAACTTAATTATAAATATATATGTTTTAATTATATTAATATAATTATATATTATTACTGTAAGTATAATACTAGAATAAAAGAATTCACAATTTTTAGTTACTTTTGTTTAAACATTTGAGTGTGTGTCAAAATTTTTTGGGAGGTACAATATTCCATGTATCTTAAATTAAAAGGTTGACCTTCAATGTGAACTAATTATGCAAAAAATATATTTTATAGTAGATTTCTATTCTTATATTTATTTTTATGTCCCTTTTAAAACTGTCTAAAAATTTATGTATTATAACTGTTTTTATATATTATCATTAAAATCAGTTTCCATACTTTTTATATATAACCTAATATATATTAAATATATAATAAAACAAACGTTTTAATTAAAACTGCAAAATATATAATTTTTTAGTCGTCATGGTTGTTATACATTATGCACATATGTGAAGATAGCACTGCAAGTTAACAGAACATGTTAAGGAGAAGAGCCATAAGACACCCCCACCCCCCAAGCCTCACTCTACACCTTCGCAAATCGTCGCATTATACTCCGAGCACTCTACTGCGGTCGGCCTCTCAGTGACGTCTTACGGCCAGCCTCTATTCCGGCTGCACTCACCAAAAGTTGATAGTGCGATCGGGTACACGTGAGTATTTCCACACCTCGCATTGTGGACCCCCCACGTTTTATTTATATAATCGTACCCCCACAGAATGTTCATCATCGGACAGCCCAACCGTCCTATAGCCCGTCGCCATGGTCAGTTGAAAGCTGGACGCCAGCGCCAGCAGTCGACGCGTTTGAAGCAGCAGTGGGTTATGATTAGTGTGGTGAGATCGGCAAGTGCCAGCGAAGGTCCTGTTCTAGAACCGCGCAGCACGAACTGATTGTGTTTTTTTCCGCGCGTGATGCTGAGCGACCGACAAGGCCGTGAACTAGCGGCTATAACGCCAGGCACAGAGGAGGGAGGGTCAGGCCGACGTCGTATTTCGGGTGGTAAGGGCTTGTTAAGGACTGCGGTGACAGGATGGTTCGTTTCGATCAGGGCCTTCTCAGTGTCTTGTCACATAATGAAATAATTATGGGCGCCCTCGAAGCGCAATGAGAATGGCTTTGACCAAAAAACACAATCTCGTTTTAGACTCCAGACTCCCATTTGAAAGACATCAATGTCCTTCATGTGACAGAGCAAGGGATAAATCAAGTGCTCACTGGGGGTATCAGAAGACTGACAAGCACGTTAGCTAGAGCTCGCCTGTTTTAGGCCTTGACATACAGGCTCTGGTGGTGGCTGGTTAATTCGGTTAGTATGAAGCGGTGCAACCGGTGTTTAGCTCGTTGCCATGCGTTCCTCCGCCCCGTGTACATTATTAGCGATCCGTTCGCGCATAGATCCATCTGTTTTACTTCGTTATTTAACTTGGGCAGCGTGTGGTTATTTTGCTCTCGCGTAGATGGCGGCATGATTGTCTGAGCACTAACATCACAATGCGCGATTATTCCCTGTAAACCTGTAATTGCGACATGAATTAGCGCATAGATCACATTTAGCTTGTAATGGATTGTTTTTCCCAGATTTGAGAACCCCTGCCACTTCTCTCGCTCAATGGTGTTATATGCAACAAAATACTCGACTCCTAACTAAAAAACACGTACTCTTATGCTTTCTACTAGCAGGAAGCCTACACATCACGGTCACATGCCATAGGCTCTTCTAATATAACCAACTCTCTCAACCGTGTCCTCTAATATGACTATTTCGTATATATGTTAGCTGAACATAAAACGCGGTCTGCGAACAGTGTTATAAAGTAATGGACCATATTAGCGTCGATTCGATTCCTTAAGCTAATCACCCCTGCTTAGTAGCATGATGCAAAAATACTCTTGTACTTAGCATCAGTCAGACAATAAACTACCGTGGCCTTGAGATCGAGGCTGACAGTCCCTCATAGAGGGTATTTCCATTAAAACCTGGGCCATTTTGTAGTTAGGGTTAGCCCATATACAAAGTGTGTTGTTGTTATAATTGATTTCTCGGCTCAACAGGGAAATTATTCCTGCACTTTCTGACTGTCGCTACTTTCTTTTGTCCCCCCCCTTCCTTGACGTTGCGATTGTTCTCACTCGTTGAAACCAGTCCGGTCTTTCTTTTCGCAATTGTTTGTCCTGTTGCAGACACACTCTGTACGTGACCTCAGCCGTAAGTTCTCATTTACTTGTCTGCGTTAATTATTTGGTGCTTCCGTTTGTTTATTGTGTTGGCTGTTCTTTTGTGATGGTTAGGATTTTGCGCTAGCACACTTATCGTGTTTGGTTTGAGTCTTCCTCTACGTAGCGGGATGGGACCCTTTCCTCCTTGCAGCTTTTCCCGTCGGGGTGTATTGCCTGTCTCGGCACCAGTGCAGGCGAACCAGAATGACACTTGTAGCATATTATTTTTCTCGTGGAGACCATGGTCAAGAATAACATAAGTGGACTTTGAACGATTGGTTGTACAGGCCTATTATGAGGTTATTTCCATAAAACAATGGTGCCATTTTGTATGTTAGGGTTTAGCCTATATACAAAGTGTGTATGTTGTTATTTAATTTGATATTTCTCTGTCATTACATGACATTATTTCTCTGATTGAACGCTGTGAGTGAGCTGTCAAAGTCGATCTTCATTTCTTCTCACGTTTAGACTCGTAAGCACGAATAATTGGGTCTTGTATTTTGGCTTATTTTGTCAGAATTGGTAGCAAAATCTGGCAACACTGACACCTACCTTGAAGCTATTTCCAGTCTGGAAGTCTCTGGCACCAGTGAGAAAAATGACACTTTTACTATTATTTTACTGCCATGGTTCATAATTCCACCTGACATGGATATAATTATGTGGTAAAATAACTTATGTTTCATTCAAACTGGCATTTCATAGACTTTTGAAATGAGAAGGTTTGGGACTTTTAGTTCATACATGTTCATGTGCTATTTAATGTTTACTCGGTTTCAGGGTAAAAGGTATATAGGCATCACCAATTACTATTGACAAATGACAACAGACCAATGCTATATTGTTGTATGTTAGCATAGGCCTAATATTTATTAAAGTTGGCAGGTTTTCTAAATGCATATTATTGATCATATTGTGAACAATTCATACATGTATTGTATTTTAACATATTTAAACATGATTTAGCTGTAAGCTCACATTCATCTGCCTCCATTTTAAGTGCAACACCCACATCTCAAAATCCAATCAACATTTAATGAATGAACCAAGTCCCCGCCCTACATTTTTTATTTTTCAATAATCCATTACAGATTGGTCACTAAATCTGTTTCATCTCAACTCACATAAGTATCAATGTGTATGCATTTTTCCTTTTCACTACAGCAATCAATAATTGCTAATATTAACCAGTCCATTAGTCGATAAATCCTCTGTAAACACTTCAGGTTTAACAATGGTTTCAGGCACAGAAGTGAACATGTTTAAACCACCACTTCCACAAGTATCTAAATGGGTATGTAATTAGTTAGGCTGTCCAATTCCACTAGTATTACCCATTCAGACTGGTTTGCAGATAGTTTGTGAACATTTTAGGTGGCATTATCACATTGACAGGATAATCAGCCAATCAGAATGCTGCGGAATTACTGACAATTCTCATGTGATCTTCCCTTGTTGATGCACAATTTAAAGGGATAGTTTACTCAAAAATGAAATTGTCATCATTTTCTCACCCTCAAGTCATTTCAAAACTGATGTTTTTAATGTGGAATATAAAATAAGATTTTACATTTTTTAAATAATTTAAAGATTTAAAATAAGAATTTATTTATTATAGACATATCTGTTTATTTTGTCAGTTTGTTCACAGCATTCTTCAAAATATCTTCTTTTGTGTTGCACAGAAGAAAGAAAACGTTTATAAGGTGCTACAGGTGCTTTGGAGCTTGTGAGTAAATGATGACAGAATTTTAATTTTGGGGTGAATTGTCCCTTTAAGGAGCTCAATTAAAGCACATTGAGCTCAACTTTACATTTATATTTATGCATTTGACTGATGCCTTAATCCAAAGTGGCTGGTATTACAATCAGGCTGTACATTTTATAGACATATCTGTTTATTTTGTCAGTTTTGTTCCCAGCATTCTTCAAAATATCTTATTGTGTTGCCAGAAGACAAACGTTTATACCGGTTATACAGGTTTGGAAGATATGATGATGAATAAATGATGACAATTTTAATTTTGAGGTGAATTGTCCCTTTAAGGAGCTCAATTAAAGCACATTGAGCTCAACTTTACATTTATATTTATGCATTTGACTGATGCCTTAATCCAAAGTGGCTGGTATTACAATCAGGCTGTACATTTTATTAGTTTATGCATTTGCTGGGAATGGGTAAAAGTGCCTTTGCCTCCCTCTGAAACTTAATATGCTGAACATAAGTATGTTATACACTAGTTGATCTCATATTTCAAAATATTCTCATTTTATTGTTGTACTGTTAATTACATTCTCATCTAGAATTTCTCATCCCTGGGCCATTCCTGTTTTGCTTTATTATGCTTTGAAATCAGTAAAAATGAATATGCTTGACTTGTGTTGTTGTTTAAGGAAATTTTACTACAGAATGGACACAAAAAACTAATAGGTAATTTTCATATTTATTTTCAAATTGAAGTAATATCATACTGGCTGATTTCCTGAATCATGCTCTAAATTTAAAGTTTTGTCAAATCAACTTGCAATGTCAGTGAATCAGTTTTCCTCCTCTGTAGAGTCTTCCTTTTTTAGTAATTTGTCAGGACACACCTTGTAAATTGTCTTGGGTTAACCAGGGCATTTTGTAAACCAAATGTTATTATTGTTTATGATGCCATAGTCTTTGGTTCATTGTTTAGGCGTTTCAAAAATGAGAGCAGTTCTACTTGTTCACACCAGCAGCTTGTGAGGTGACATTAGACATGTTCTTGGCTGCAGGAGTTATGTATCAATGCCAGATAACTCTAACTCTCAATGCCATTTGCTCTCCCTAGTGTATTTAGTTTGTAGTCAAAATACTTTTCACTAACGGTTTAATCTAGTGGTTCTTGTCTAAAGCTTGTCTTATGTTAGAGATGATTGATGAATAAACTCTGAATAGAACAGCTGACACACAGCTTACCAACAGCCAAACCTTTCGTAAGCACTAGGGTTGTGACGGTGAGGAAATTTTCCCACCGGTTAATCGACGTGTGATAACACAGATAATACCGGTATCACCGTGGGGGCGGGGCGTTCCCTCTTTTCCTCGCTTTCCTTCGCTTTTAAATAGCTTGCAAAAGCGGCATGCGCATTTCACTTTCACTTTCAAATAGCGGCAATTCGGCGTAAAGCAATTGTTCGTTTTTAGTTTGTTTCAAAATTTTCCTCGCTTTCCTTTGCTTTTAAATAGCTTAAAAGCGCCGTGCGCATTTTACTTTCACTTTCGAATTCGCGCCAATTCGGCGTCAATTGCTTGAATGCAACCAAAAAATACAACGTCAAACTCACTTTAGCCTATATATAAAACATAGAACTTTTATTAACAAAACAAATAAAAAATACACCACGCTATAGGGCAGGCTATGCCTAATATAAAATAACAAATAAATTGCATAAAGTTAACAGGTATATGGAAATAAGTAAACACGTATAGCCGATAATATAGTCTATAGGCTAACCAAATAAATAAGAAACGTAGAACGTTCATTAGCAAAACGAATAAGAAAGCTTGAAGGCACGGCATACACCTTGATGTCAAATAAAATAAATAAATTACACAAAGTTTAAATAAAGTAAAAATCAGCAAACAATGTGGAACCAATTAAATAAGAAACAAATGTTTAAAAAAACTTCCAAAATCACCTTAAAACAGCAAAAGTCAACAGGCTTTTCAAAATCCAAAATACTGCCGAACAGGCGCTTTTGCATTTCATTTCGAAACGAAATCATCCGCCATCGTCTTGTCTGTCTCACATCACCTCACTCTTCTTGTCAGTCAGCACGACTCACTCTCCTCACTGGATAAATAAAATCCAATCTGTGATGCGACTGTCGTTCGGCACGCTGCATTGAGCAGCCGCGTTCAGTTTTTAATTGTAGTGTCTGTTCTTTTACTGAACTAAATTATTTTTATTACTATAAAAAAATCTAAACGATGGTGGGGGTCGGTGCCGCGGTGGGCAAGTGACGTAACCGGTGGTATTTTGGTTATATCTGTTATATTATATTTTGTTATATCTATAATTATAACAGATATGTTATATATAAAAATATCTTATTTTATATTCCACATTAAAACATCAGCACCGTCTATCGCGGCAAGCCTAATAAGCACTGATATTCAAGGCTAATGAGTGTGTAACCATTGCACCTTTTTATTGCTTAGTTTTCCTTTGGTGATCTTGCTTGTTGAGCAATAATGTTCCTGTGTACGATTCCTCTGAAACGACTTTTTCAACTGGTGTCACCTAGGCCATGAGGGCTATTGGTTAATGCTAATATATTTGAAAATGAGTGCAACACTGTTTCAAGTGTTGCTCATTTAGTGTGAATGCTTATTTATGTTGATTAAATCAAGTGTATGCTGGGAATAATATAATTTTCTTCCAGGCTTCATTGTGGTTTGACTAAAATTGAGGAAGCTGTGCAGTGGCAGTCGGTTCCACTATCGAACATGGGCAGTTTCAAAATGCTTCTCTAAAATGTCCTGATTTAAAGGGTAGTGCAGAGTTACAGGGAAATTGTTGCCTGATGTTATTGTACAGCTCTTTTGCTCTGACAGGTTTTTAGATCTGCTATATTAATTTTTTTGTTTGTTTGTGTTTCAGACAATGAATGTGATACACTAGAATAATCAAAATACAAAAAGCCTTAGGAAAAGTAAGGTTATATGGGCTGTGCTGCAAAAATTATTTTCAGTATTTTTCCAGTATCCATAAAAGAAGATAAATTTACTTGAAAAGCAAAGTAACATAAGATATGAAGTCTTGTGTTCAGAGAAATCATATGTAATTCTGTGAGGTTTATGCTTAAAACAAGAAAAAAATGTTTATTAAGAACAATAAACAAAAAAACTCTTAAAAACTGCGGAAAACGTTTAAAGCTTGTAAACCATGCCACGTAACAATAGATTTACCTCAGAATAACCATTTGGCATCCAAGCTCAATAGTCAGCTAGAAAAAACTAACTATAAAAAGGAACATTTTGCTAAATATATGCGCTATATTTGCATATTCATATTTTTACTTTTAACCTGTTGTCTACATAATAAGAAAGAATGCGAAGAGCTAAAGATAAAATTCAACACCTCCTATATAACTGCATGTTACTAATTAAGAAAAAAAGACTGGATGCTACACTCAATGGCCAAGTGATGCTGACATAGTTATGGTATTGGCATAGATTCTGTGTAATAAACAATTCTTTGTGACTGTATGCATCTCAAGTTGGGAAATATGTTTAATTCCCACTTTAAGTGAACCTTAGTTCCCAGGACATCTACAAGGATTAAAATGCTGATGCTGTAAAATGAGGGGAGACATGATAAACACATGACAGTATGACTGAAATGTTAAGGTGTTTAAAATAAATGAATAAACAAAACGCGTTTATTCTGTGTCACTTAAAATAATTTGGCGCCTGTTTTTGTTTCTTATAGGAACCAATGGCTCCTTAAGTGACTTTTTTGTTTTTGTCTGGAGCCCTGTATATCAATTTCCTGACATTGGACAGGCATTTTAGGTCTCAGCATTTTTTCTCAGCATCTTGCAACGTCTCATGGCTGTGTGAAGTTGTAAAATGTACAGTTTTTAGAAATGCATCCTTTTGAATGCATATTATTCTCTGAATGCATGCATCTTCTGTTACTTTCATATGTATTTAATTCGGCATGATTTAATGCATGCATAAAATAATTTTAAATCATTTAATTGAATAATTATAAGATAAGCATTAAATTCATAGCCATAATTTTAACAAATTCTAAATCTAAGCTACTTTTTTTTCATTTCTTTTTTTTTTGTTGCCATCTTTACGTTAAGGCATTCTAACAAAGCTGTGGAGATCTCAAATCCACTCTGTAGTTGTTAGGTGTAGTCCAAAGCACAGCTACAGAATTATGTTTTATAAATGAGGTACAATGCATTTATTTCTCAGCACTGGACATGGCTTTTCCCCCCCTGAGGAGGCTGCTAGAATGGGTAGTTCGCCATAAAGGACCCACAGCAACTTTGTCTCATTCAAATTAGAATTAGGCCATGCCCCCTGCCTCAAACTCTGCCCCCTACAATACACTTCATTGAAAAGTCAGTGATGCTCTTGAGTAGCAAGTAACTTCAGGTAACAGTAACCCAACCGTCCAGGCATGCCACTTTTTATTTAAAGCGTCTGAAGCTGAGACTCATCTGTGGAGATCAGGAAGTAGCCCCAGCCAATAATTACATGTGATTTTGGGAAGTATAAAAGGTGGTTTGATCCCTCTGAGATTTTAAGGTGACCCAGTTGTAGTAGTTATGTGGCAAAGCTGTTAAAATACTTTGGCGTCTGTTTGATTTAGCAGGGCTGCACCTAGGGCTGTGCAATTAATCGCATGCGATTGTCATGCGCATCTCATCAGTAAAGCCGGTTCCGTGATTGGTAGTAAATCGCCATCACCTGCTTTCAGATGGAGCGGCATTTACTACACAGAGCCATAGTTCACGGACAATTAGGCAATATCGCGCTCATAATCGCAGATGAATCGCATTCGATTATGAACGCGATATTGCCTGGGTTGTCAGTGAACTACGGCTCTGTGTATTAAATGCCGCTCCATCTGAAAGCAGGTGATGGCGATTTACTACAAATCACGGAACCGGCTTTACTGACGAGATGCGCTTGACAATAGCATGTGATTAATTGCACAGCCCTAGCTGTACCTTTTTGGCCTAATAATACCTTGACCTACGTGGCGAAATTACATAAGTGCTCATTGATTCAGACCTTGGATAACTGAATTATTATAATGAGCATGAAACGGTCCTGTAATAAATATGTTTTAGGGCTATAAAGCAGAGTGTAAATGAGAGGCAGATGTTGAAATGGCGAGTTGTAAAGATGAGTCACATCTGCACACGTGCGGATGCCAAGTATCTCTCCGTGCAGATGAATGCTGCAGACAGATGTGTTGGGTATTTCCGAGCCATGCGAAAGGCACGCAAAATCGCTCGAGGCTTTTCCACCGCTGTACCTTGTTTAGCAGAAAAACTTCTTCAACAGTAAATGATGTGTACAATGATTTTTTAAGGTTCTCAAAGGAACATGTTTTGTGTCTGCAGAATATCCTAGAACTTTCTTGAAGCTCAGGTCAAACTGAGGATTCTCTTAAGAAAAAAAACATGAATGCCTTAAGTGAGACTACATGGCTTTAAGTAATATGTATGTATAGTATGCATTACTCAATAGCAGCAATTTTTTTTAATGTTTATATAATTTTTTTAAAATCTTATCTTTTACTTTATTAATGCATATTGTTCATGTAACTTAAAAATAAAATTACTTTTTTTTCAAAATCTGTTTTTTTGCTAGAATCTTTGCAAATAACAACCTATAACATCTTTCTGTCCAGTTACTTGCGTGTTTTCACCCCTTGTATTATCATTTTTAGAGGTTGACCGATAGTGGATTTTACTGATACCGATAGCTAGGTTGGACCACACTGGCCGATACCAATTAATCAACTGATAAATTTTTCAAAGATGGCGATAACGACAAAACACACTAAAATAGTGCTTTTAGCTATAAAAACTAGTACTGAACTCCATACCTTTAAAATGAAGTATACGAAATATTATAATAATTAATAATATTGATCATTAAAGATATAGTTATAACCTGCATTAAGTACCACCTATTATACCTTCAAGTATCTGCTTTTAATGCAGTTGTTGGCATGTACTGTATGTGAATGTAGAACGATACAGCCAAAGTTGTAAAGCGAAAGTCGCACGATAAATAAAGTTATGTCTCCCAAAATAAAGAGTCGACTCTCGTACAGCCTAACGATCGTCATTAGTAATCGAAATCCAACCTTCCGTGACGGCCCTAACACAATCACAGGGTTAACACATTTGAGCACTAACTCCGCCGTCTACTGGTCTACACGTTGGCCGGCAGAGCGAATACAAGCTTGACCCCGCCCACAACTTGGCAACACGTCATTTTACTGACGACTGATTCTTAATTGGGGAGTGCCATGTTAGAAAAAAAAATCTCAATTGCAGAGCTGTCAATTGGGGAATCCACTACAAACAGCTTTGTCTGGAAAGCTGGGCTTCTACGCTACCGTTTAGTGGGACCGATGGCTCCCATGCAACGCACAAGTATGATACATCATAGATGTTGAATATTTCTATCGAGCATTCAGAAAGACAAGAACTGTATTGGCACATGGCGTATCCGTTTTTCCGACACCATGCGCTGTATGCAGTAGAACAATCGACAAACCTCCAGACCTACGGCTCATCTGAACACAAATCAGAGCAGAGCAGCTGCATGGAAAGGACGGGTTTTAGAGCAGGACTGAATACTTTAACTGCTTCGAAAGACACATGAGAATCAACTGGACAACTTAGGTGATTTACATCTTTTTGAGAAAACGAAAAAACGCGTTTTTGATCCTTGCATGCCTAATCCCATTGGAGGAGAGCTTCACAAAACAATATTCGGAACCTTAAAAAAAACGCATAATCGGGGCACTATACACTACCTGTTAACAGGTCTAAAAATTTAAAAGTGTATTCGTAAATGTTGAAATTAACACTCTAACAAGGAACAATACTTCTACAGCTTTTATCATCCTTGGTACAAAGGGAGTGCTATTGTACGAAGCGGTTACAGTGTGTTTGGGGGTGTTTTTTTTTGTTGAAAATCATACTAAAGATGGCCATCTTTAAATATACAGCAAAAGGCCCTATAGCCATGAACAATACCTAATATGAGATAGTTGAAGTATAGTCTCGCACTTTATTTGCTTCTATTTTAGAACTCTTGATTATCTAATCAAAATAACAAAATAGTCGCAGCGCTGCATCGTGACTAGGACAACTCACAGGTATCACGTTCACACCGGACACGTCGCGTTAAATTCAAGCAACAGTCTAAAACAGTTTATTTAATCACCAAACGGGCAAAAGTTTACTTCAAGAATGAACAGTGGCATAGATGAGTTTAAAGTTCGGTGTAGAGACCGGCACTCCCGTGGGAGTACCGCGGGACCCAACGCAACCGGGTGCGGCACGGGACAACTCTTGATGGGCGAGTGCGGGTCACTGTTGTCAACTCTCGTGAGACAAATAAGCAACTGCAGCTTCAAAAACAAGCCCAAAACAATCCCAATATTTTTTGATAATTTATTATCATCAATACTATTTATCAATTATTTATTACCAATAAATGAGCCCGCAACATATTAAACTGAAACTACCCATTTATCTCAAAAGCAAAAACAAGTTATTTTACAAAAATCAGCAAACTGCAACAAAGCAGGAACAAAACTCATCTCCAATCACCTGTGAGCAGAATAGGATTGGACAGATAGAAAAGGAGAAAAACACAAGAGCTTCAAAGGAGAGCTGTAACATAGCCACATATGTATAGCCTACTAAAAGATTGGCTATTCGAACCAAATCTACTCTTATTATTAGTATAGGCTAATTGTTTTTTTTGTTTTTTTTTTTTTGTTTTTTTTACAGCCCGTGATGATTAATACATTTAAAAAACATTGTAAAATTAAAAATTAGCGCACTTATAAAGGAAAAAAAAAAAGTCATCCACTCCTCTAGTTATACATCAGCGCTTAGATCATGTTCCCAACCGGGGTGCCGTGTGCCGCACGAATCCTCTCATTATAACACACGGATTGTAGACATTATGAAAGATTCATTGTGCTTATATTCATTGTGTTATAACAGAGCTTTGTGTGATTGCGATGAACTGAGATGTCTGCTTTTTTGTGATCATAAAGTGAGCTCTCTTTGCTCGCATTCTGCTAGGCCAAACCATGCACGCAGCAGCCCATGCATGCTTTACTGTTAAAAATAACAGTGGTTTGTGAATGTCGATGCTTAGCCTAAATAACAAATATTTTATCTGGACTGTTTATGCTGGGATGTTGTGGAGCTTAGGAGATGTTACAGAACCATTTCATATACATTTCTTCGATGTACTGAAAAAATCTATATAGATTACTTTTATGCGGGCTTTTGCGGGCGGGAGCAGGACAAAACATGAATGTCGCGGGCGGGACCAGGACCAGATAAGATATATTTCTGCGGGCGTGGGACAGAATCTTGCGGGAGTGGGACAGAAAAATCTGTCCCTCGTAGGTCTCTAGTTCGGTGATTAAAAAACGGAGCAAATGGAAAGAGAAAGAGTGATCTATATTGTAGCTCTCTATATGAAGCATACAGACTTAATTAGAGCCACAGAAAGACAAATGTTTCGCTGAAAAATGCACAATACACAATTTTACAGCCTAGGGTGAAGTCATTATGTACATATTTGGGACAAATATAATGTAATTTAATGTAAAACGGTGTGAATGCGCGCGGCAGGATTTCTGTCGGCGTGAATTGGAAAATATCAGTTTGCTTTCTCACGTCTCAGCTTTAAATTAGGGCGGAGCCGTAGTTCACTGACAAGCTAGGCAATATCGCGTTCATAATTTAATGCGATTCAGCTGCGATTATGAACGCGATATTGCCTAATTGTCAGTGAACTATGGCTCTGTGTATTAAATGCCGCTCCATCTGAAAGCAGGTGATGGAGATTTACTACTAATCACGGAACCGGCTTTACTGATGAGATGCGCTTGACAATAGCATGTGATTAATTGCACAGCCCTACTTTAAATCTGCAACTTCGCTGGCTAACAAATGCATAAATGTGACCAGCTAGATATAAAGTAATGCAAATAGATGGTAACAATAGTGACATTAAACATTTGGATCGGACTTGCGTGTGTTTTGGTCGGTTGGTATTATGATTTACCAAATGAAATGAATACAGAGAAAGGTGCCTTTCTGCATGACTCGTGCTTTGCTATTATTTTTGCCCTAATTGTATCAGTTTCTCCATATAGTTCTGTATGAATGGAAATGACATTTTTGGCCAGGACAGTCCATTGTTAGGCCTTGTGCAATGTTTGTCTCTCTGTTAAGGTTTTAAAGGCCCAACACAGAGCATAAAGGCTCAAACAACATAAGGCTCACTATGGGTTTCAAGTGTCACAGCCTCTCAATAATTTAACTGGTTTAATAGAATTAACCCAGATGAGGTGTTGTATTCTTGATGTGAGGCGCTGTTTGTGACTGAACTAGCGTAGCATATATGAAGTCAACATGAAATCAAAAATGACCCAATTTACTTTATAAACATATTTGTGGTCTAATTGTTTACCTTTGTAATCGATCATCAAAATGTAGTAACTTGCACAAAAGGCCTGTTTCTTGTTGAAAATCCTGTTTCACGTGGAAATAGGTTGTCACATCATGGAATTAAAAATGTTGTAAATTATGCTGTTTTATGTTGACTTCAATACATTAGAAGAAACAGCAATCTTTGTGAATGAGACAAAATCTTGGCAGCTTAACTCATCTTTGACTGTTAGAGATTGTATCTACTCTTCCTGTTTGAGCAGAAACCACTGCACCATGAGGGGGAAACCATTCAAACCTTTCAATATAATGTCATATATCATATGTTATCAATTTCTCAGGATTTAGCTGTGGGTATACAAATTGATCAGGGTTATCCTTGGGCTTCAGATTTTGTTATGGTGTTGCTACAAACATACTTATAGTATTATTAAATTTATTTATTTTTTCTACATTTTTATTACTTTTTTCTTTGTTTTAACAGAGAAAAACATGTCCTGAACAGCCATATCAACATTTTGATCTTTCAGTTCGTTTTGATCAGAAATGATTGAGAACTGATTTAATGTCAAAACGAGACAAAATTATTTCCAGGTGAAACATGCAAAAAGATGTCGGATGCTACTAGATTTTTTTTTATCAGGAATTGATTGGCTAACTAGGGTCAATTTATAAACCCCTTTTAAGTTAAATTGCAGTGTGAAATGCACTACTGTTCAAAAGCTTGGTCTGTAAAAAATTAATACTTTTATTTCCAAGGATGCATTCAATTAATCAGAAGACATTTATTATGTCAAAAAAAGATTTCTGTTTCAAATAAATGTTCTTTTGGACTTTTTCTTAATCAAAAAATCCTTTTAAAAAAAGTATCACAGTTTCCACAAAAATATTGAGCAGCACAATTATTTTCAACACTGATAAGAATAAGAAATGTTTCTTGAGCAGCAAATCAGCATATTAGAATCTGTCACCATATTGTTTTCAGGACTCCACACTCTTGTTTATTACCAGATATTTAAATAGTTTGATTCTGTGATGTGGACTGATTAGCATCAGCCTTCAGCAGAACAAATTTGTTCCATTTTCCTGAAAATCACCCTTATTCTTTCTCACAGTGTAAAGCGAGTGCCAGAGTTGAGAAGAATACTGTGGTCTTTTGGCCTTTGATGTATTGCTAAGTTTTGGAATGTACCTCTAATTTGATTTGTCTCGAATCATTATGTCTGGGTGGGGTGAAATCGGTTATAAGGTTGTAAATCGATGTGGACACTTAGAGCAGTCTGGCTGCAGATATTGCTCTTGATCATTTTGAGATATTTTTGCAGTAAGCCACCACCCAGCACACCCTAGAAACTGAATAGCTGCGCTAACAATCACACTGAACACCCTAAAATCATTTCAGTGCGTTTTGAATGTACAGTAATGTCCTCTTTTTCTCCCATCAGGTCCATTTACAGATGTGGTGACCTCCACCCTAAAGCTCGCTAACCCCACAGACAGAAATGTGTGCTTTAAAGTAAAGACTACTGCACCGCGTCGATACTGTGTGCGGCCAAACAGCGGAGTGATTGATCCCGGAACCTCGATCAATGTCTCTGGTAAATGCACCTCGTTTGTCTTTTTGATGTTATTCACAATAAATGAAGCCTTTAAAGCGATGCCCCAACTCTACCAATGCAAATACCAATACCAAAGCCCACATGTTGCAAAGTTCAAAGATATTGTTGATGTATAGTCAAGGACGATTTGGAATGTGAGCTCTCGATGAGCCTTTAATGGTTTGGCAATTAGCATTTTGATGCCATTGATCTTCTTTGGTTTATAAAGAACTTTCAAATGAATGTTGCTGCCTTCATAGCTTCTCATACTTCTTCAATTTACAGTAATAATAATAATATATTCAGAATATTAATATAAATAAGAATAAATATTAATTATCAACCCTCTACGCACACCTTGGCAATATAATCGCCACTGGCTAGTCATTTTTTTTTATTTATTTGCCAGACTGTTACTATTTTACACACACACAACACGTTTACTTAGCTATCTAAATGGGGATATTACATAGACTTTGATTGTTTTTATATACAGATATTTATACACTTTTTAACCTAAACCCACACCTAACCCTACCCCTCACAGAAAACTCTGCATTTTAACCATTTCAAAACAAGTAAAAACAACTTTGTTTAACTTTAATTTTTATAACGTTTTACAAATGAGGACATCCACAATGGGTGTTTTGCCGGATTTTGGCAGGTTTTGCCTCACTTTTGGGTACAAATGTCCCAATTGGGTTAGTAGGTACACACAACACCCGATTCACCATCAGCTTATCTTTGTAAAATAACAGCTTCTTTAAATAACTGAATGTCCCTCCTTAAATATCAGAATATCAAGCATTATATTATTATGATAATTAAGCACTATTTAATAATGTAACTAGTGATTAGAACTAAAACTTGGTATCCATGAATGAATGCATATTTGTCGTTTTAACTGAACTTAGGACTGGTGGTGGTGTTTTAAGATATTGTTGGTCATAGGTAATAGTAATTATTATTAAAAGATACTACTACTACTATTATTATCTGCTGGGTTCATGAATATTAATCATGTTGTCAGCGTTCGCTCGAACTGATTTGCTGAAATCAAACATGAATGATAAGAGATGATCGCAACCAACGAGAGGCTGTTTCATGCATTGCTCCGCCCCCTGCCGAGAAACTGGCATAATCTTCTGCTTGTTCTTAAAAGCTAATAATTCTAATGACCGTTGTTTATTTTGACAGAAATAAACAAAAGAATTGGTTTCCTACATGTAGCTCCTTTGATTCAGCATGGTATGCAAGACTCCGCTATCTCTCCCTTTGCATGTGTGAGAGAACAGCGCTATCAGTAAAAGTGCCAGCGTGAGTCGTGCGCCTTTCACACTATTTACTGTACGTCAAATACCGGTACATACTGCGCATCCTATGAGTACATGACAGGATCCATTGAGCGCTCCAAATAGTTACATATCACTGGAACGGAGAGTGAAACTCTCAAGCGCTCAGTCAGCGTTTTTATTGAGTGAAAATCTGTGTTGAACGCCTCTCACACACACACACACACTGGCGTGTAAAATCTAAGAATTTATTAGCCAATGGCTAATATTAGACATTATTTAGTAGGAATGCACCGATACTGGTATCGGTATCTGTTATCGGTCTCTGGCTCGATACTGGTCTCCTATACTCGTACTCATACCCGTTAAAATGCCCCGATAACCAAACGCCGATACCACACAGCATGTGATAAGAGCCATATTAAGACAAAGAAACACCGACAACAGAACAGCAGAAAGGATTTAAGGATGTCTACTACGAAGTATATGTATGCAATGAATAATATGTTAAACATTCAGTATTAACGCCTGTATAGCTGGTGTGCGCGAGCAAAGCACGCTGAGTGGACTGAGCACGCGGCGGCGCATATGCGCGAGCTTGTCGAGTGAATATATCTTTCTCACAGACATCACTGGAAAGTTTGTAGTTCGGTTGGATATGTCAAAAACAAGTAAGTAAAACAATGCACAAGTTACTTAACGGTAGGGAGAGAGAGAGCGCGCAGTTCTGTTGTGTGGTCTTTGATGTTCGCTCACTTAGCACGCATCTTTTGGATTAAAACTAAATCGTAAAAATGAGACCATTTATAGGGGCATTCACTATAAAAAATAATTTATTTTCAACCTTAAGCATAACATGAATTTATGGCGAAAGTGAATCTGCGCCCTGTGTGAAAATGCGCTACCTGTACACGCCTCTCATCTGCATATACAAATACGTGCACTCGTTGCACGTGTTTGCTTCGCTTAGCGTTTCTTTCTTGCATTTATGAGTGGCTTCTGGAAAATAATTGCAGCAAAAAATGTTTCAGATGAAAAAATGCGACTTCTATTTATGAAAATGTCACATTTAGGAGATTTATAGCGAGTGGTTCCTTGCATTTTTACAGCAAATTGCGTGATTACAGTACTGAGCCGCTGCTCTAATGCTATTAAATTACAGATGATGTACCATAGAGCAAAAAAATTAAGTGAAAGTAACAAAAACTTGTAAAATCAATTTTAATGGGTATAATTAAGTGTGAAAATAACCAAAGTATATAGTCAAACCAAAAATTATTCAGAGGCCAGATATAATTTTTTGATATTTTTTACTAGTGGGTGCAAGACACTATAGTTCATTTATGTAAGTGAGGATAGCAAAATAAAGTAAACTGTGACAAATCATACCCAAAAATTCTTCATACAGTGGACTACCAGTAAAATTGATGCAAATTTGGGTCTAAAAATTATTCAGGCCGAGTCTGGGAAAAAAAATTGAAGTTCAGGTTTGCATGAGCCTGGATGACAGCATGCCCAGGAGACTACATGCTGTCATAAAGGCTAGACTTTTCTATCAAAGTTATCTGACATTATCAAGCTGAATTTGGTCTGACACAGTTTAACTCTGAGTTCTTGTTATATTTTATTACCATTTTCTAAACTATAGTGAATAAACTGTGATAATGTGAGAAATGTTGAAGGTGTTTGAATAAATGTTGGTTTGACTGTATCTATTTGATATATTAAGTTAACCAACTAACATTATACATTCTCTTTTGTTTTCTGTACCCAATATTTAAAAAATTTCAAATGCAATAAAAATATTGGTATCGGTATTCGGTATCGGCAAGTACCAAAAGTAAAAGTATCGGTATCGGGCAAGTACTGAAAAAGTGGTATCGGTGCATCCCTAGTATTTATTCCACCCACATAGATTTACTCGCATATGCGAGTGATTTACTCGCAATGTAGAGGGTTGATTATACATAATTTTATAAGAATGGTGGTAGTAGTAATAATAATAATAATTTTGTGTGTGTATATGTATGTTTTGTGTATGTATATGTATGTATATATGTGGTTGTATATATATTAATATATAGATATCTATATCTATATTATATATATATAAGTATATATATAAAATAATTAACATATAGCTGTTATTATTTGTACTAATATTATTTATATATTTAATATAATTATAATTATTTATTCCTTATTTATATTATTGGTTTGCTTGCCTTCATAATTAATAACAATTCTAAATTATAATACTATTATTATTAGTATTAGTATTCGTATTTTATATACATATCATTCTAATTGTTTATTATTTTTTAATATTAATATTTGTTTTACTTGCTTCATAATAATTTTTTTGTGCATTTACAGGTTTACATGCACTCTCTTAGACTTAATGTTTTTTTAATGTTGCAGATGCAGAGCCATATATAGCTTCATTACATTAAATACAGTGATATGACTCCCAAGTCTATAGATTTTGGAGAAACCACTTTGACGTTGTTGATGTCAATATTGTGTGTCATATGACACAGACGTTTGGAATGAAACCATCGGCAGTCTCTCAAAGAACCAAGTTGATGGGGTCTTTTCAAAGGACATTACCACTCTCAGGTAGTTGATCTGTATAAGCAGTTGATATTTAGGTCCAGGCAATTCTGTCTGTGTGGATCCAGACCCCCGTCCCTGTTATAAGTGTTACCCCTTTTTGCAGACACCTTTTTTTTTTTTTTCATACCTGGTTTTAGTAACAAGGTGAATCATCAGAAACACCGTCCTTTTGTTTTGTTTTTGAAGGGAAGGCTGAGAATGACACAAAAACATAAAATACTAGAAATAAGCAAATTGAAATCAAATCCCAAATTCAGGCTAATACGAAGCAATGTTGTTATTTGTAAATAAAACGAAAACGTTTTAAAATTGTTTTAGTACTTAAATTAAAATATAAAAATACTAGATGAAAAACTTGAATGAAAATTAAAAATGCTTCCTTGGCAAGTAACTGAAATAAGTTTAAGATGAAGTACTAAAATTACTCAAACAAATAAAAATATAGCGATATGGAAATGTATATAAAAATGACGAAAGCACAAAACAAAATTACTAAAACTTTAACAAATTAAAATGAAAACTTAAAATATGACAATAAATCTAATTCCAAATATTAATACATACTATAAAATTATATAAATAATACTAAAGTAACACTGATTTGAAGGCACATTTGCAGATAATTAGCAATAAAACGACCAAAAGCCGGAATCATTTTTTTCAGTTTTGGTGACGTGAGGAACAGTGACTTTATAATATGATGTTTCTGTGTCCATTAATGCGGCAGAGTTGAGAATAGTTAGACTTTATTCAGATTAATGAAGACGTTGGAGGACACGCGTCTCCTGTGAGATACTGTGGTTGGCAAAATGAAGGAGATGTTTGTTACAGCACCTTTATATCTATTACCCAACTGCTCTTTGTGCATGATGGAAGCCTTTACATAACCAAGAGATATTTTTGTAACAACAGTTGTTGGTGTCTGAGACCTTCGAGAGTTTTCCTAATAACTCAACTCGTTTGAAATCTCAGAGCCTCTTGGAACCTCATGGATGTTCTTAAATTGCTCTCATTATTCCATGTTGATTCCAATGTTTTGGGATTTCTCTCCATGGTGAGATGCCTGGTCCCTGTCAATATGCACAATAGCTCTGACTCACACCGTTTTCCTTGACTGGTATTTGAATCAGTGACAGGCTAACTCTTCCCTGGCGTGTTTATCGCAGGGGATACACAATGGATTTCGCTTAATGTGCTTTTGACTTTTATCCAGTTCTTTGAGATGAACCTCTCGTCTCCATCCGTTCTCAGACATCACTGTCAGTCTGGGTTCTGAATTTATTTGTCGACAGTTCAAAAACAACAACTTCAAGCTCTGAATCCCACACAAATCTGTTATGATTGCAAAAACTCTACTTCTGTCGAGTCCTTATACAGTATCCACTTCAGCATTTTCGGAAGACTACACACTTAAGTGTTTTAAAGGGGTCATATGATGCGATTAAAATTTTTCCTTTCTCTTTGGAGTGTTACAAGCTCTTGGTGCATAAAGAAGATCTGTAAAGTTGCAAAGACTAAAGTCTCAGATTCAAAGAGATATTCTTTATAAAATTAAGATTCAACCGTTCCTACCTAAACGGCTCGTTCTAACACGCCCCCACATATCTATATCACTATGTGGGAAGATTTGCATAACGCCGCCCAAATGTTCACGCAAAGAAAGAAGGCGTAACTTTTATTCTCGCTGTAGTATTGTTGTTGCCGCCGCCACAATGTCGTGAAGGCGCTGTGTTTCGTTGTGAAGGCGAAACTACTTTGGTTGGCTTTCCAAAAGAGGACGATATCCGCTTCGTCATGCCTGGAGCTGATCCGTGCTGGTCGCTGAGGAAATACATCAACTTCGTGCTGTGGATCGCCGGATCGGCTTTCACCGTGGACGAAGCGGAGTCCAGCCTGGGGTCGTCACATGTGGTTGCCGCAAGCCCGCCGGCCGCGCCGTTCTCAAGCCCGCCCGCCTCTGTTCACTCAAGCCGGCCTCCGCTCACACTAGCCCGCCGTGTGTGACGCTGTGTTTTCGTTGACGCCTGTTTCGTTGTGAAGCGAACCCCTTTGTTTTGGCCTTCCAAAAGAGGACACGATTAGAAATCAGTGGTTAAGTTGTATTTACAACACTGTTCCAGAACAGTTTAACCCAAATATTCAGATGTGTCCAGCGCATTTTATGGAGGACTGTTTCCTGATCCTGGAGAGTAGACTACGTTTTTTTTTTTTTTATCTATATATATATAATATTTTTAAAGAATTTGCCACTGACGATTCAAACGCGAGTTTTGGGCAGTGTAGAGTAGCACTTGTTGTTTGTCATTTCTCCGATCACAAATGCAGACATGGTTTTATGTTTACGCGGTGCGATGCAACGCAACACGTAAAAAGACAGTATAAGTCATTATAATCCGTAATTATGTCCCCACTGGATGCAACAAATGCCTCGTTTGTTTTTTAACCTTAAACCGCATAAACACATTTCATTACACCAAATACACAAAATAATGTTCTTTTTAGAAACATCATATGAACCCTTTAATGAGCACAACTAAAATTTCATCACCCTTATGTATGCTTTTAGACTTTATTTGACTAGCAGCAACATTTGTTTTATCTGCACTAAGTGAAATGTCTAAATGCAAAGGAATATTTGGGGTTACTGGTAATTGTGATTGTAACACACTGCTAGTTACAACAGAAAACTAGTGTGACTACGTTGACAGAAAATGTATTCAGTTTTTTTCTGTCTGTCTAATAAATTCTGCAATATAGTAACAATTGTAATTGTATTTTAATATATTTATATGTAATTTCTTATGATAAAATGTCAGAACTTTTATCCTGCTGACACATTTGAAAATAGTTTTCAGTTTAATATTTTTTTAAATTAAAATAGAATCTGAAGCATTTTATTTGTAAGTCTTTCTTTCAATCCTGTTTTTAATCCTTGTTTTCTAAAAAATTTACAAATTTATAATTTATATTTAATTTATATAATTATAATATATTTTTATATTCTTTAATTTATGTTCGGCCGCTATTTGGCATTTTTTAAATATCGGCATCGGCCGATAAGTTTTTCCTGTTTGGCCGATGCTTTTGAGGCGGGACTTTTATTTTGACGGCGCTGAGAATGACAGCGTCTGAGCACACAGTGCTCACATTCTCCCTCTTGTTTGCTGTCGTCGTTAACAGTTCTGTCTAATACGGATAGAAGTCTGTCTAATAATCAGATAGAACGGTTAAACAAAGGAATTTAAATGTATACAAAAAAGTATTATAACGATTGCTTTTATATTATTAGTAATAGAAAAGCAAACATTATAATACTGTCTCGTCAGCATTCAGCAATTACGTATTTAAATCATTTGAACAAATCTTTGAATGTCTATTAATGAACATTTAATTTCACAAACCTTGCAAACTTAGTCGAATCCAGTTGAGATCTTGTGAAGTGTGCATGTGTATCCTGCATGATCTCGTATGCTCTGCACAAAGCCGATCCTCCCCATACGCAAAGAAGGCAAGCTGCGTAGGGCCCCCGAAACACCAGGGGGCCCCCTTGCTCTCAAAGATGATTTAATTTTAGTTTCGTTTTTGAATTTGGCCAGCGATTATGAAAACCGTTTATATATCATTTTCTTTTAATGTGGTGCGCTGTCACCCTTTCTATGTAAAAATCAGTCAAATCATGTAACGTGAATGTCATACAGTGTCTTACTTGATACAAAAAAAAATAAATGAGTTGAAAGCGTTTCTCAAGCGGACAGAGGCATTTCATTCATTCATAACTCGTCATTCATATCGGTCATCGGCCACCCTGCTTTCCAAGATATTGGCATCGGCTGTCAAAAAACCAATATCGGTCGACCACTTAATTGTATTATATGTTATTATACTTGTTAATACCTTTCTGTGACTCAGAAACTTTGGAACTTAGTAAGTTACATACGTTTTTCCAAACATTAATGTTGTCTGAATTTTCTCACATCATCTCCCTCTCTCTATTAAGGTTTCACAGTTTTTGCTGAGGGTAATCCGAGGTCATGTTTCATAATTAATAGCGTTGTTCGCTTTTTATCTCCAGGGATCCAGTTAATTATGCAGAGGAATGATTGTCTTTATGCAGGTGTTTTGTTGTAGTTTTTATCGTCGCTTGAATTCACATTGTCCAGGGAAACGTTTTTATGCAGTTGTCCTGCCCCCAGACAACGGCCCCAAAGATGACCGCTCAATCTGTGACCACACAAGTTTAGTGTGATTAGAAATAGTTCCCTTCAAAGAATACAAGAAAGAACAGCATGTGCAGACAACTCACAAAATTAGTGTAAAAGACAGAGATTGTGCCAAACGTGGTCAGTTATTTGTATATCAGTTATTTGTAGTCTGAACATTGGAAAAACACAGGAAATCTGTTTTTCAAATTCACATGTGGTTTGAAATCTAATTGCATATAATTGTTTCAGTCTAAACAGTAGGGTTGGGTACCGTTCACATTTTAACCAGTACGGTACCGGTATCGGTACCTGAATTTCGGTGCCGGTACCCAACGGTACCTTTTTCGGTACTTTACTCTCTGTGTAATTACAAAAACGTTTATTTCATTCAAAAACGTCAAAAGTCTCATTCAACATTTTGAACAATAGGGCCTACAAACTTTTCTTTCTTTTTCTTTTTTTTTTTTTTTTTTTTTTCCAGAAATTCTTTTAAATTTTTCTGAAAATCAAATGAAGGCATTAAACATTTATTTTAAATAAAAAGAAAATTAAACCATTTTAGTTTTTGGTAAACAAACTGAGGTTTACTGTTGAAATTAATACATGGAAGAAAAATTGTGTGAATATTCCTTTAAAACATTTTTTAATAGGCTAATAATTGTATTTTTTTTTTTCTACAATTAAGTGATTAATCTAGTTGTAATATTTATTTTTATCATTTAATTGTTTTATTTAAATTTGATAGAAAATTGAATATTTAAAGATGTACATTATACTGTACAAAAGTAATACAAGAGCAATATATTTCTGTTACATGTTAAACTGTACTTTTATTTTGACAGGCTGCCATGAAGCTTCTGTGTGTATAAAGTATGATGATGCTTGTTTTCTCAAATGAAACGGTAAAATTCTCTCACAGCAGCTCTGGAGATTAAGTTGTGTTCATGCCGTCATATAGTGAGACGCAGAGGCCAGAAATCACCGCGAGCGTCACGCGTGCTTCAGTATTTGTGTAGTAAACAAAACCGCGTTTCCGCCATTCATACATACAGAGGCAAGCGGAACATGCAGGATTCATATTTAAACCGTCTTTTTGCATTTTAATATTCACAGATACTAGTTCATATCGCGATTTGAATTAAGTGGCAGTGGCTACTTTTGATGTATTCGTCTAAAATTTACGAATTCCGTGGCATTCTGCGCTATAGAGTAAATTGTTTTTATGAATGGACTCCACAATCCCGTCTGTGTTTTTCGCAGAAACCATATGGCCCTAGAAATGTTACCACACTTCAGAACATTTCGGCTTGCCCTGTGTGTTGTTTGAACGAGTTGCAGGGGTGACATCACGTCACAGGGTCTCTCTGTCTGTAGCGTATGCGCCCAGATGCGTTCTCAGGTACCGAAATTTGGCACCCATTGATTTAACATGAATCGGTACTCGGTAGTACCGACGCAATTCGGTCGGTACCCTTAAAAGTACCGAATTCGGTACCCAACCCTACTAAACAGTAAGGTTTTTTGTCATTTGGATTGTGATGTGGATTTTACGCCATAAACACTTCAGTTCAAATGTTTGGACTTGGTACGATTTTTAATATATATATTTTTTTTAAAGAAGTCGCTTTATGCCGCAACCAAGGCTGCATTCATTTGGATCGAAATACGGTAAAAAAAAACAGAAATATTGTGAAATAGTATTGCAACTTAAAATAACTATTTTCTATTTAAAATATAATTTTTAAAATGTATTTATTCCTGTGATGCAAAGCTGAATTTTCAGCATGATTATTCCAGTCTTCAGTGTTACATGATCCTTCAGAAATCATTCTGAATCATTCATTTGTTGCTTAAGAAACATCTTTTTTTTTTTTTCAGAGACTGTGATACAATTTTGTCAGAATTCTTTGATGAATTCAAAGTTCCAAAAAACAGCATTTGTTTGAAATAGAAGTATTTTGTAACATTATAAATGTCTTTACTGTCACTTTTGATCAATGAATTGTGTCCTTGCTGAATAAAAGTGTTCTTTCACAAACTTTTAAACAGGAGTGTAGATAAATCAGATCATGAATGATAACAATTTTGGTGAAACAAACAGATCACAGATTTCATCGCTTACAAAATGACTGTGGACAATCGGTCCTAAACATTGACTTTGACAACAAAACAGATGTATATGCAATGTGAGCAAAGACTATATGTCCATATAATAATATAACATTGCCACCATCAACGACAAATCATATTTTGAACTAAAACAGACTTCTTTGGTCAAGGATAGCAGCAGTTACGTGTGAGAAATCTGAATGTTTGCACAGTGCAATGTTTTATTTTCACAGAAATATTACTGATGTGAGCTGTACAAATAAAGCCATGTCAAGACTCATTTAAACCCTCTTCCTCTGTAGATACGTGTAAAAATACTCCCTTGATGCTGATGGTGAAACACTGTTCTTTCAAGTGTAGTCGGAAAGATTGGGACTGACAAAACAGGACATTCCCAATCTGTCTCAGTCGTCTGTTTTCAGTTTGCAATATCAACGGTGCTTGATTGCCATAATGGCACACAAAACCAGAGTGAGGTTTTTAAGTCACGGGGGAGTTGGTGTGCACCTTCTGTGTGCTCGGCAGTAGTAGCCACATCTAAGAGAGCCTTTGAAATTAAGAGATCGTTTGTTTTTAATGAAACTTAGCAGCAGTTTTCCAAAATCACGCACACATTCACCCCCAATGTTCAAAAAAAGACCCTTTTGAATCCAAATTGTGTCTTTTAAAAAGGGCGATGGGGGTGAATTCGGCCTTTAATACCAATTTCAACCGTGCCAGAGCCCTCACACGCCAGGCATAAGTGATCATTGTAAATCATGGTAACAGCTCTAAATTAGCTTTTGCTCGTTGGAATGACATCAAATAACATGGCCTTCTTTTGGATGATGCTGTTGTAGACGTGAACTTCCTCACACCGACACCTGGTGTGAGTTAAAGGCTGAATGTGTTATTATTAACGTGAAAAACACAGTTTAGAAGCTGTAAGAAAAATTACCCTTCTGGGGTCACTGAAGTTTTTCTCAGCAATGTTTGTAGTGGGATTATATGCAATGAATAGCTAAATCTTTTTGTTTCAGATTAATGTCATTCTGTGAAACATGAATGCTTGACATCCAAGTATTTAATCACATTTGGACTGTTCAAACGCCTTTGGCTCATACTAATAGTATGCAGTTTTACTGTTTTCTTATTCCTTAAAATGCAGAGATTGTGTTGGAGCCTAGCTTTTGGTGCTCATGTAGGCAGTGCAAAAGTCCTCTTTTGACTATCCTGCCAATAAAAATCTGGAAAATGCTAAATTAATTGATCAGTATGTTTTTATGTTCTTGTTTGTTTATCTACAGTGATGCTGCAACCGTTCGATTATGATCCGAATGAGAAAAGCAAACACAAGTTCATGGTACAGTCTCTGCTGGCCCCAACTGACATGACCGACACTGAGGGAGTGGTGAGTACTGATTCATGCCACCTGCTTTCTCAAGCTTTACACTCGTTCACTTGTTCAGAAACATTTGCTTTTGGTTGCATATGCTCCTATTTTATTAACACTATGAAGACTGTATTTGTAATGTATTATAAAACCATTGCTGATATCCTAAAAACGGATGTCTTTGACATTATAATTGGTCCAAAATGTATTTTGGAGCTGCTAAATGAAGGTGAATTCATAAATATATAAATATATGATATTATATACTTTTATAGTAATTTATTGATATTTAAATAAGCTTTTATTTTTGTTTACAGTACCTTTATTTTAGGTTTTATGTAATTTTATGTGCTTATTTGTTTTTTTTATATTTCTATTTAGCTTCAATTTATTTGATTTTATTGTATTAATTGTATTACTTCAGCTTGAACTTATTTTATTTTAGTTAATTTCCAAGACAATATTTCAAACTTTCCTTTGTTTTTTGTTTTTTTAAGTTTACATTTTTCTGATATTCGTGTTAACAGAAATTATTTTTAATAGTTTAAGTTGGCAATAACAGCACTGGTCATAAAACAGTATTTGCATTATTTTAGTTTTAATATAAAAGCTTCATAGAAATTGTGCTGCAATGCCAGTAAGCAATAATATTATGAGAACCCCCAGCTTAGAGCAACACCATATGATACAAATGGTGTGAGTTTGCTGTTCAAGTAATACAAACAAGTGTAACATAACTCCAGCAATGTTTGGTGGGGTCCAAAAGTACGATCCAAATCTTATGTTCATAACTCTTTCAGAGCTTTCTGAATGACGCCCCAAATAGAGCATGCTGAAAATGTGTATGCATGTGCAGACGCAAGGATAAATAGGTTATGAAAACGTCAGGAATGGAGAAGCAGAAAGAAAATGTAGAGCAGAGTTCTGGCTACTTATTCACTGTCCTGAGCTATTTCCACTTTTCCTGTTGATGGCTCTAAAGCTCAGCTCCAAAACTAAGAGACTGCCTCGCTGTCTACAAAGGTGTATACCTTCTAAGATATAACTACAATGAAACCTCACAAATGACTGATTTGAAACTCTCTCTCAATTGGCAATTGAATACAGCTAACATCCACAATTGGCTCAGTTTGTGTGTGGTGAAGCTAATGCATGAGAAATACGTAACACTCAAACATTGTAGTAGATTGAGCATTTACAATTTTTCAGAGATTGATATTGTCTTTTTTTCAATATGCTGTTGTACTTTTTCTATTAACTACATTTCTTTCGGGAAATCTTCATGTCGGGAATGAGCCTAAAATGCTGTGTATGTAAGCAGGCCGCTAGGGTTTATAAACAGCTCATGAGGTGTTTATTTGGTGCATAATCATATGTATGCACGTGTTTACATATGTTGTTCTTCTCTCGTGCAGTGGAAGGACGCCAAGCCTGAGGATCTGATGGACTCCAAGCTGAGGTGTGTCTTTGACATGCCCGCTGAAAATGAGAAAACAGTAAGTGGATGGGTTTTCATGTTCTTCCTCATGTTAGCACTGAGCTCTAGGCAGTCATGGCGCCCTCTCCTAAGACTAATAAGCAAAACAGATTCTTGGCTCTTTTATGGATGCATTTGCTCATGATTTGCTCCTCTCCTCTCTCCTCTCTCTCTCCTCTCTGTGTGTGTGTGGGTGTGTGTGTGTGGTTGTGTGTGGTGTGTGTGTGTGTGTGTGTGTGTGTGTTGTGTGGTGTGTGTGTGGTGTGTGTGTGTGTGTTTGCGCGCGCACACAAAATCAACCTGATTGTGGCCACAGCATGAATTGGAAAGCAATAAGATATCCTCCAGTATCTCAAAGTCGGAATCATCCACATTGTCTATGAAGTCCATGGTCAGTCTGGATGATGGAGAGGTGAAGAAGATCATGGAGGAATGTAAAAGACTGCAGACGGAGGTGCAGCGGCTACGAGAGGAGAACAAACAGATCAGGGTGAGTATGTTTGCTAATTGCATTCTCACAAATGTAAGCCGTAGTTCCTGTAAAAACCAGATGCTTGTTTTCTATTTTCTTTGAAGCTCAAATTCAAATGTACAAATGCTTTTGTCAATTGTCATAGTAATATTGCATTATATACACTACAGTTTAGAAGATTGGGGTTGGTAACAGTTTTTAATGTTTCTGAAAGAAGTCTCTTACTCTCACCAAGGCTGCATTTATTTGATCAAAATAATATTGTGAAATATTATTAAAAAAAACAAAAATTTCTATATTAATATATTTTAAACCGTAATTTATTCCTGTGATGCAAAGCTGAATTTTCAGCTCCCATCACTCCAGTCTTCAGTGTCACATGGTCTTTCTGATCTGATGATTTGGTGCTCAAGAAACATTTATTTATTATTATTATCAATGTTGAAACATTGTTTTTGCTTCTTAATATTTTTGTGGAAACTGTAATTTTGTGCAGGTTTAAATATAACATTATAAATGTCTTAACTCTAACCATTGATTAATTTGATGCATCCTTGCTGAATAAAATTATTAATTTCTTTTTTTTAAAATCTGACCCCAAACTTTTGAATGATAGTATACAGAACAGAATTGAATTTAGATTAAGTACTTCAAATAAATAAATTACTGGAAATATAAATAAATTAAATGTGGGTTTTACACACAAATGCTTTTTGATCAATTCTTGTACGATCACTTCATTTACTAACTTGATTTTAGAGGCAATGTAACTTGATTTTAGAGGCAATAAAAATGAGACACAATAAAAGGTTTTATAATGGCATTTAAGAGTGCACTTTCTCTAAATGCTGTCTTAAATTTAATTACAGGCATTGTGTCTTATCTTTAAAGTGGTTATTATGCATTTTAATTCATTTTCTTCCTCTGATGTCCACTTAAAAGGTTTTTGTTGTGCAAAAACCATAGTATTTTAAGTTTTTCATGACAACTTTGGCCCTTTGTCGATGTTCAGGCTGGCTTTAAGAAATGCCCTATTTATATCTGCCATCCTGCTCTTTAGGTATTGACAATACGTATCTGCCATTGAACAACACATACATGACTTTTGTGCTCATTCACCATATTGTATGAATTTGTAACGGCCACAGGATGAACATATTGAGAGACGGAAGTGAAGATAACCTGGTCTTACTCATCAGCGCTGTGTGAAACTGCAGCCGGGGACCATTACTGCTGCTTGTTTAATGAGACGAACGCAGGGCCAAAAGCACTTTTCATAACTCCCCAGATTATTTCTGTCATCTAACTATCTTTATCTCTCTCTCTCCACTTCCCCCCATTTCCCCTCCCCAGCAGGAAGATGATGGTCTGCGGATGAGGAAGAGCACAGTAATGTCCGCTCCGCACTCATCTTCAGCGGTGAGAGTGAAGGAGGAGGGGCTGAGCACCAGGGTGATCGCTCTAATTGTGCTGTTTTTTGTCGTGGGTGTCATTGTAGGCAAGTTGGCCTTGTAAAATGCAAGAGGGGAGCACTACAAGCATGCATTGCGGATGAAACAAAAACAAAACAGACAAGTAACCAATGCAGAATTCGTTTAATCCGAATGCCATATCATTTGGGTAGTTTTGGATTAGCGAGGTGTGTAAAATTAATAAAGAGATCAAGGAATTTCATCATGTTATGTGCAAAGAAAAAAAATCACCTAATAATAATCTGACACAGCTCTTGCCTCAAAATTGTGAAATCATTCTGGCCCCTCTTCTTTAATCATTTCTGATGCAAGTTCAAATGGATAACAAATGTCATAGATTTTAACCACTAAAAAATGTTGTAGGGATTTTCTAACACCAGATGTGCGATTGAGTTGTGGTAGAGTGAATGTTGTTTTATCACTTTATTTTTTTTTTTCCCCCTCAGTGGGTCAAAAGCAAATTGAACCTGTATACAAATGCTAAACGTCTTTGAAATGTCTCACATGTGCATTTAATTTATGCATACCCAGACATCCTGCATTAAAGCAGCAGTTCACTGAAGTTCAGCCTGTATATTTTCAATCACTCTCCATGTAAATGATAAAACAAGCCTTCTGGTATCTTCCCCAGTCACACTGTTGTTAAAATAACATGCATTTTATATCTTCCATCTACTTCCGCTCAGTCCGACTGATATGTTTGAGTACCAGCACGTACTATGATTCAACATATAGTTCCTTGGCAAATCAGATAGTGTCACTAAATATCCACGTTTTTGTAAAAAGTCATCACCGTTTCACACAAATGTAATGTTCACTTGCAATCAGCCACCAATTGACGTTCAAGTGCTTAAACCACCACAAAGTCTTATTTTTAAGTGGCTGGGGTGACACAATTTGACTTTTAGATTATTTTTGGAATTCAAACATCTTTAATTGACAGCGAGGAGATGGACTGTTGGTGACTGATATTTCAAACTGCTGTTACTGGGAAAGTGTTGGTGAAACCGTTTGGCCGTTCACCTACTTATTTGCTCCAAAAACCATTTGAAACAATATATCTCTGTGAACTGCTGTGTATGTCGGTAAGGCGCAGGGCTGACGTCTCTGAAACCCACACTTTCGATGAAGCTTTGCACAAAACGAGTTCCCTGTCAGAATCAGAATCACCTTTCTTTACTGTCGTTTTCTTTTGGTAAGGGATATGTGCTTGAATGCATGGCTCTGTTGAGAGCAAATAAATACTTTATATTTTATTAAGCTGCTCCATAGGTGAAATGTCCTTTTCAGGCCCTCTTAGCACACCTCTGTTTCCATTTTGCTGCCTGTAGACCGGAGTTAATTTATTGATCAAGTCATTATATACAGTAAAAGTGAAGCTGCTAAGCATAACTTTTGATGCACCATGTACATGCAACTGGTTGAAGGTCTCTCTCCCTATGAACTTTCTATCTGAAGTTGCCATGAGGAGTGTTTACCATCAGGTCCATAAACACTGACTCCTCTCACTTTACCCTCCAAAAAAGTAGTTAAAAGTATAGTTAACCCAAACTTTAACATTTTGTCATAATGTTCATGTTGTTCCAGCTCTTTCTGTGAAACACAAAAGGAGATGTTATGAAGATCTGCTCTTTTTCCATACAGAGGAAAGTAGATGGTGATTTATGCTCTCAAAGCGTGAAAAAGACACCATGCAGGTATCATAAAACTCGTCCAAACATCTTTTGCGCTGTATTCCAAGTTGTCTGAAGCCCTATCAATAGGGTTGCAAAAAGGTGGAAAATTTCCAGTAAGTTTTGGAAATATTCCAGAAATTTTGGAAACTTTCCAGGATTTTTTGGGAATATTCCAGGGATTTTTGGAAAGTTCCCAGAAATATACCGGAAATGTTCCACCCCTTTGCAACCCTACATATGTGAATAGCTTTGTGTTTGCATTTGGCGTACAATATGATATATTTATTTTCCATATGATATTCTATGTTGGCATACTGTATGAAATGATACATTGAGATTTGAGAGCTCCAATGTAAGGTTATTAGTGGAAAAAAGCTTAAATTTCAGTGTTTTTCACACAAAGCTATCATATGACTTCAGCATATATAGTGCAGAAGTTGTTTCGATCACATTTATGGTGTTTTTTGCCGTTTCAAAATAAATCCCCATTCACTTTTAGGGAAAAGAGCAGCTTGAATATTCTGCGTGGCATCTCCTTTTGGATTTCAAGTGAATAAAATGAACTACATGATGGGGAGTAAACGGTGACAAAATGTTGATTCTTGAGCCAACTATTCCCTTAAAAACACACATGAGTATTGTAACCTGTATTTTAGCCATGCCAAGCCTACACCTCATTTCCAGATAAATGCATGGCTTCAATATGCCTCGTCGGTGGTCTGAAATGTACACAACACTGGTTTATCTCGCAGCATAAGGCATTAAAAAAACACTCCTGACATTTCTGCACTGTTTTCCTGAGCCCTCTGTTTCTTTGCTGTCCTCTGAAGTTAATTTAGTTGTTTTGTCTGGATTTAAGTTATGAATAAAGCTTTTATTGCACAGAACTGTTTGTAATAAAAATGCACTACATATAAAGAATGTCATCTTCCCATGCACAACGGTCTGATCTTTGTGAATTAACCGAAATTACATCAAGAGACTCTTCCTACAGGGGACCATTTTGTGACCTGATATGTATTTGTGTCATAGTTTGGTGTTGTGGGGGTGTCTTTTTCTTTAATGTTCCTCTTCTGCCCCCCTTCTTGAGAAGCTTTTGTTTCAGTTGATTGCCTTTGGCTGATATTGGATTTCTAAGAACAGAGGAGCTTACAATAATGTCATATGGCAAAACTTTGCTTTGTAAGTAACTTTAGGAGATGTTCAGGGTATAGTGATTTTTGGACTGCAGTTTATGTATAGTTCACCAATGAGTATGATTGCCATGGAGAGGGAGGGATTTGGGGGCCTATCAGCCAATCAGCTGGCTTGTAATTATACCTAAACCTTATTATAGTGCCCCAAACCTTCACATATGATGTAAACATGAAGGTGACCGTTTTGTATGTATATAAATAAATAAATGAGTCTAAGATGATAATTAAGGTTGATATTCCTAGTCAAGTAGTCTATAATGGTATATAAAGAAACCCCAACTTTGTTGGACTATGTAGCATCTTAATAAATTAAATCAATAAAGCCCCAGTCCAAAACTTCTTGTGCTGTTTGTTCTTTTGTCTAGTTTCCATTGTTCACTTAAAGGAGTAGGTCGCCCAAAAATGAAAACTTGCTGAAAATTGACTCTCTTTTCCATCAGGCCATCCAAGATGTAAATAAGTTTGTTTCTTCATAAAACAGATTTGGAGAAATGTAGCATTACATCACTTGCTCACCAATGTATCCTCTGCAGTGAATGGGTGCCGTCAGAATGAGAGCCCAAACAGCTGATAAACACATCACAATAATCTACAAGTAATCTACATGACCCCAGTCCATCAGTTAATGTCTTGTGAAGCGAAAAACTGTAAGAAACATCCATTTTTTCCCAGACATTTTTTACTTAAAGGGGTCATATGATGCGATTTAAATTTTTCCTTTCTCTTTGAAGAGTTACAAGCTCTTGGTGCATAAAGAAGATCTGTAAAGTTGCAAAGACTAAAGTCTCAAATCCAAAGAGATATTCTTTATAAAAGTTAAGAGTCAACCACGCCTACCTAAATCGGCTCATTCTAACACGCTCCCACATATATACCTTACTATGTGGGAATATTTGCATAACGCGGCCCAAATGTTCACGCAAACAAAGGCGTAACTTTTATTCTCGCTGTATATTGTTGCTGCCGCCATGTTGTGAAGGTGCTGTGTGTTTTGTTGTGAAAGCGAACTACTTTGTTTGGCCTTCCAAAATAGGACGATATCCACTTTTGTCATGCTTGGAGTTGCTGAGGAAATACATCAACTTCGAGCAGTGGATCTCTGGATCGGCTTTCACCGTGGACGAAACAGAGTCCAGCCCAGGGTCGTCACATGTGTTTGCCGCAAGCCCACTGGCCGCCGCTCACTCTATCCCGCGTGTGGTTTCGTTGTGAAAAATGGACACAACTAGAAATTTGTTAAGTTGTATTTACAACACTGTCCAGAACAGTTCAACCCAAATATTCCGATGTGTGCAGTGCATTTTATGGAGGATGTTTCCTGATCCTGGTAGTGTAGACTACAATGCTGGCTGTTCTGATTCACAGACTGTAAGTACGTTTTTCATTTAAAGGATTTGCCACTGATGATTCAAACGCAAGTTTTTTTGGGCATTGTAGAGTAGGGCTTGTTGTTTGTCATTTCCCGATCACAAATGCAGACATGGTTTTTATGTTTACACGGCGCGATGCAAAGCAACGCAACGCGTAAAAAGACAGTAAAAATCATTATAATCAGTAATTATGTCCACACTGGATGCAACAAATGCTTCGTTTGTAATAGGTTTTATTGGTTTTTGTCACTCCGGCCGGACAGGGCATCACAATATGGTAAGGGGCGTAACATTTCCGTCACACACTTGAGGTATTTGGCCAGTCACAACGCACTGGATAGCTGGCCAATCACAGCACACCTCGCTTTTTTTAGAATGATGAGCTTTGTAAAAATTTACGTGTTTCAGAAAGGCGGGGCATAGTGGAGAAACAATAATGTACAGTATGTGGAAAATAATGTTTTTTTTACCTTAAATAAACACATTTCATTACACCAAATACACAAAATAATGTTCTTTTTAGCAACATCATATGACCCCTTTAAAACAGTTTCTTCAAACTATTGCTTTCTCACGTGAAAAAGTCTGGATCAGGAGAGAAATATGCACTGATCAAGCACTATTTACAAGCAAAAACATTTAACAGGACAATATGGGATTGACTTTATCACTGGAGAAAGCGTTATTAGGGATTATGGATTTTTTTTTTTTTTTTAACAAACAGCTTTTTGTTTCACAAGACGATAATTGATGGACTGGAGTGGTGTGGAATCTGTTTTGATTAAGAAACAAACTCATCTACATCTTGAACTGCCTGAGGGTTAGTACATTTTCAGCCAGTTTACATTTTTGGCTTAACTATTTCTTTAGTACATTTTCAGTGTACTGTGAATTGTGTGCCTAATGTGTTTTAATGTTGTTAATTTGTTTTAGTAGTGACAGCAAAATGATGGATAGTACACCTGTCAGTTGACTTCCTGTTGCATGTTTGAGGAGATTTCTGTCGACTGCATTGTAAGAGACTCATCATATGACTTTTGAAATTGCACTCTTTACTACTTAAGAGTTTTAGTTTTCACTTTCTCAAACATTACGGTTGTGGTTAAAAACGTATAAAACTCTATTATGGACCAGTGACATCATTAAACTCCACCACAGGTCTACCGCACTGCTTCTGATGATAACTTTAAAAGTTATTGTACCCACAAGTAGACGTTCAAGTTACAGAAAATGACAGGACACCTGCACAAATGTATACATAACGTGCAAAAATAATGTAAAACAAAAAGTTAGGACGTCTGTTCCAGCTATAGCGTATTTTACACATTTGACCTTGCAGGACTGTGGACCTCAGTTTGGTCTTTGCTATAAAAAACAATGCAGGATGCCCCCTTATTTTTTTTATTTCATTTTGAAAATGTACAGAGCAGATGTTGGTTTGTAATTATACAGAAACATTTTAGTTCAATTAAGTATTTTTTATTGATTAAATAATGCAATACATTACAAAGAGCATATCAAGAAACATATAAACAAAGACATTCAAATAAATTGCATCAATGCATAAATATCTGTTTTTTTAAGTTATAAATTATTAGTTCAATTAAGCGTTTTTATTGCATGTTTGTACATTTTTTGTAAATAACCCACATTTTAAATGTTGTTTTTGAAGTTAACTCTTTAATGGCAGTTTAAAACTAAATGCTGATTGAGTTGTTTAGTCAAACCGTTCTTTTTTCTGAAGTCTGTCCAACTTGGTTTCTATGAAAGTGAACAGTATTTACTGCGTCTCACAAAGCAGAACAATAAACACCTTTTTGTTTGGTTGATGTTCTGCTGTGAACTTTAAGACAAGAAGCATAGTTTGACTAGATGGGAATGGAATGAGGTCAGTCTTAGGGAAATTTGCCCTGATTTTTCATAAGGGTGTAATTTGATCCTTTACAGGACCTCACACTTACACTTTGAAAACAGATGCCGTAGAAGAGACCTTATAGATATCTAATGTCTTTCAAAGTTTCTAATGGAGCTTGTGAGTGGAGGTCTGTAGTCGAGAATTTAAAAGGGCAAATAGGACTGGCGTAACTCTTCTTTGTGAGTATTAATGAATTGTGCATATTGAGGCTGTTACTGTACTCTGGAAGACTTGAATGAAGCAGCTTGCTTGTACCGGTGCTGTCTCAAGAGGTAGTATCATTTTGTGGGATGAAATCAGTTTTATGATGGTTTGGAAAGACTACCATCAAATAATGACTCTTATAAATAGTGCAAATGCTTACCATGTGAGAAGAATACTTTTGTAATGAGATACAATAACACTTTTTTTTAAGCATCTCTGCTACATCTAAAGCAATGACAATTGTCTGGCCGACCGAGGGGCTTTTTTTTGCCGCTGTTAAGTATGGAATGTTATCTTTGTACTTTTTTAATTTTTGCATTGAAGGCTGGATTTCATCAGTCTGTTTAAGAAGTTGGTTCACATTGTTTCCTTACTAGGAAATTACGATGACAAACCCACAAAGATTCTGAGGTTTGGACGCATCGATCTGCTGAAGGAAAGCGTTTTACTTTGCCATTGTGTTGTTGTACCTTTCTTTATTATCGTTTGCCAGCCAGAAACATGTTCTCCTGCAAATGCATGATTACAAAATCCGAACTTGGTGCCACCTACGGATCACTCCACCACAGTGGACTGTGCATGTCAAGTCTAGTTGATTTGATTCTTTAGTTCATGTTTTTCAAACGTGAGTACTATTGTTGGACTATTTACCATGATTCAGGTCCGAATCCATGTAGGCCTGGTTCTTGTTGAGACATAAGTGCAACTAGTAGGATTGCAACACATGCAACAATTACACTTATTCTACATTCAGAAATTAAACATTATCTTTATTTGTCTTTGATTGCTGACGTGACGTGACATGTGGCCAAGTATGGTTACCCATACTAGGAATTAGTGCTCTGCATTTAACCCATCCTAAGTGCACACACACAGCAGTGAACACACACAAACCGTGAACACACACGGCCAGACCTTTATACTGTGGCGCCCGGGGAGCAGTTGTGGGTTCGGTGCAAGGGCACCTCAGTCGTGGGATTGAAGGTGGGCGAGAGCGCTGTACATTCAATCCCCCCACCTACAATTCCTGCCGTGGTATGATACTCGAACCCGCAACCTTTTGGGTTACAAGTCCAACTCTCTAAACATTAGGCCACGACTTACCCGGTTGTGCTTCATCACCCAATTGTTTTTATTGCATATTATAATAATATGTCTCAGTGCCTGTCAATTATTAATCGTGATAATTCACATCCAAATAAGTTTTTGTTTAGACATACTATATGAGTGGGTACTGTGTTTATTATTATGTATATATAAATTCTCACACATAAAGTTCTGTTTGAAAATATTTACATGTATTACATTTTATATATTTATTCCTTATATTTTTAATTATGATAATATATTTAATATATAAACAGCATCTTTTTCTAAATAGTACATTTATGTTTTTGTATTTAATATACGTACACACTCTGATGTAGAGTTATGTAAACAAACGTATTTTGGATGCGATTCATCATTGGACATCACTTACTATTTTAAATTAAACCTTCCAGTCACACAAATCAACACAAAAATATCAATTTTGTTAAAGGTCAACAAAAATTCCTTCAACTTGAAATGTGTTTATCACACGAACTAACGAGTCTCAAAAATATGCAAATGTTATCATGTTACACTGCTATTCAAAAGTTTAGATTGATACGCTTTTTTTTTCTTTTTCTTTTTGAGACGTCTCTTTATTGTTTTACCAAGCTGCATTTATAATTTGATCAAAAAATTTGAAATATTATTGCTGAAATAGCTGAAAAAGAAAAGCTGTTTACTATTTTCATATATTTTAAATATAAATTATTCCAAGGGCAAAACTGAATTTTCAGCATCATTACTCCAGTCTTCAGTGTCACATGATCCTACAAAAAAATCATTGTAATATGCTGATTTGCTGCTCAAGAAATATTTCTTATTATTATCAATGTTGAAAACTTAATATTTTTGTGGAAACTGTGATGCATTTTTTCAGGGTTCTTTATGAATCAGAAGAACAGCATTTATTTGAAATAGAAAATTTTGTGAAATTATAAATGTCTTTGCTTTACTCAATTTAATGCCTTCTTTGTATATTTTAAAAAAAAAATGTAATCTGTGAAACTCCCGAACTTTGACTTTATAGAGTTTCTAAGTGTCTCTTGAATGTAATGGTTTCATGCTCTCGGCAGCCAGTAATTCACCACATGGTGCACTTTCCAAGTTCGTCCTCTTTGAAAGTGAATATAACGCAGTCTGGCTTGTGTTTTGTTCACCTTGCGTAGTTTTGATTGTGGTTTTTGAAGATGTCATGCTATTCAGGCAGCTTCTAGTGGCAGATGCACACGGCCTTTGATGTCAACAACAAATGACAAGAGAAATGTGCCTCCTCCCTTTTTAAAAGTTGATAAGCCGGTTTATTTTGTCATCCTGGCTCCTCATGACCCACTAGTTTAGAACAGCCGCTCTAGCGTGTTGTTCCTGATCACAAGAGCCAATGATCAAAGCCGCCCATCCCATTAGCAATAATAATTGGAGCAGTAGAGCACGGCGCAAAGACATTGTAACTAGGACACAGTCATGCTGTTATGCTTCGCAACTTTTAATTGAACAGTGCAAAATAGGCCTTGTGTTAAATCTTTTTATAGATTCTTTTGACAAGCAAGAAGCGTGATTACAAGCCGAAGGCTTTTTTGCAATATGATCTTCCGACAGTTGGCTTTTATTAGTTTAAGTGTAACCACAGAAAGACCGCTGAAAATTGTCACTTATTTTTAATCAGTTTTGGTGGACTTCTAAAGTTAGCTTGGATTGATCTGCTGTTATTGGCAAGCTCCTAACAGACGCTGTATACGACTGTCAGAATGGAAAAGTGTCTTGTTCTCCCTCTCTCTATTTATTATTTCCAAATTCCCAACCTTTGGAACTCTTGTTACAAGTAGAAAGCATTACCTCATGGCACCCAGAGCCACCATTATAGACACCATTTAATATGAACAATCTGCTGCCTTTTGGATGTGACTCGCTGACTCGCTTTGCCCTCTGCGCTCTCTTCCGTTACGTCCCTCGGCCAGCGACCATTATTTCATTACTTTTAACAGAAACACCACAAACTCCATTGGTTCATGATTCCAAAAGGGTTGTTTAACAGGAATAAGCTTGCAGATGGTTTTAATGATGTAGTTCTAAGATGAGTGAAAAGAAATAGAGTAGAAAATGGAAGTCTCCTGAGTATTTTAGGCAATGGCTGGCCATATGACATTGCTTATTAAATCTTTGCGATGATCAACATTTCAAAATGAAGGGTTATTCCAATTTCTTTTCATTTCTACTGTTAGGTTTGAACTCTGTGTTCGGCTTTTATCTGGTAAGTTCAAATGCTGAGAACATCTGTGATTAATAAGACACAAGATTTTATAAGATTGTCATTGTTGCATACAAGAAGTTTTTGTTTTTTCCCCCCACATAACAGTTTGTTCTGTAAGTATTTGTGCCATTCATTTTCCTCATAGGGACTTTTTTAATTGTTATACAAGCCATAAAACAAACCACCCATATATGAGAATCACAATATTTTTCATCTTGATTTTTGAACCAAAAAATTGTATTTTAATTTTTATTATATTATATATATATATTATTAGGAGAGAATAAAAATGTAAACCCCCTGAAATCTTGTGAGTAATATATATATAAAAAAAAAGTAGACTCTATACAATATAAAAATGTCATAGTAATTGATTATTACCAAATATTTGTATACAGACCAAAATAAGTGTAGTTTGAGACTGTAATAAGACCTGTTTGATTCATTCACTGTGCTTCATGGGAGCAGTTGGATGTTAAGTTATTTTGCTGTAATATCTGTTTCCATGGTAACAGATACTCATGTGATTGGCGGTCTGTTCAGGATTATGGTTAATGTAGTTCTTTACAAAATAATGTGGCTTTTACAAAAGCATATATCATCACTTCAGCACAGGATCTTGAAAGGTTCACACTATTGCTATAAATGTGGTTTCTCAATTGAGAAAAGAATGAGATTTTGCTGTATACAATATCTGAACATGAGCTGTATGATTTCATATGAATGAAACGAGTGCTTAGCATCTCTGATTATTTCATAATTGATGCATTAATGTTTATGCATTTAACTAAGGATTCTCTTATAAAATTGACCATGGTAGTTGCTAAAAAAAAAAAAAAGCAATTGTTTCTAAACCACATAAACAAATATGGTATTTCTCTCTTTTTTATATCCCATATTTATTTATTTTATATCCCATATTTATTTATTTTATATTCCATATTTATTTTTGCAAAACTATGGCTACTATGGTACATTTTTGTAAGGGTTCTGTCAAAACTATAACAATCAATATCATACATGCATTTTTATGTTTGACAGGTTCATTTGGACTTCTTGGAATAGTTTTTTTTTCTTCTTCTTCTTCTAAAGATTGTCTCCAGAACAAGGAATCACTCCACTCTGTAAAAACAGAAAATCACACGCTCTGCTAAACTAAGACTGAATGAGTTGAACACTTCCTGTTCTTCCAAATAAACAGAGGGAGTGGATTGTACGCAGAGTTCTGAGAACTTATGCTTCAGATATTGGCGAGCGTGAGCATAATGTGGAAGCCATATGACAGCTCCGTTCAAATGTCTTGCACATGCTCAACATTGGATGTGAATTGAACCATTGTGCAAGAGCTCACTGACTGTGCATACAGCCACACACAATACATTTTGCACTATATATGTACATATGTTAATAGAGAATCAATGTTAAACAGCCATATTGAGAGTGTATTTCTCAAAATTAATTAAGTTTTTTTCCTTCGGAGCAATAAATATGTTCACCCTCACCATTATTAGAAGATTAAAGCGACATAAAATGTATAAGATGGCAAAATTTAGCTATACATCTCCTTGTCTGAAGACAACAACCTAATATTGAAAGAATACAGGGTAGTTCATGTTGAATGTAATCCATATACGCTCTTCAGATCAAATAATCAGGACATACAAGATCATAAAAATAGGCATTTTGACTTCCAGCATGGTTGTATTGTTTTTGGAAATCTTTCTTTCTTTATTCCCAGTCAAAAGGGAATCTGTATGTCCATCTGAATCTCCCATATCTTTTTAAAGCTGAAGAATTGCAATATAATGGGTGTTTTCAAACAGGTTTCCCAAAACATCTCTCATTGGCTGGATCAATAGATAGTCCCGCCCCAAACTCACACCACTGGTTGTACACTGGTAAGTATTTGAAGTACTTGACCTTCAACTGTTCATCTTGATGGAATGTTGGCAAATATACTTTCTACAGAACAATCAGGTTTCCATGTAGCATTCTTCTGGAGTTCACATATAACAATGCTTCAAATGACAGACATCAAAAATTCATGTTGATATACCATATGATTAAAATTTAGCTTTATGAAAATCTCAGATAAAAAAAAGTGTCATATTTCAGAGCATCTGCAGCAAGCGTTTTGTTATAGCACCGAAGTGAACAATCCTCCTCCAGTCTATCAGATTGTACAATGCCCGTAATAAATGGGTCAGAATTTGATCAGTGAACATGAATGGCACGTCATATTTTAGAAAACATAAATATTCCAGCACCATGCATTTAGAATGGTCAACAGAATCAACGAAGAGTGCAGTGCATTAGCGGAGCTTATCTTGGGTCCCGTTGAATGATCACTGTAGGAACTGTAGCGTGGCTCCACCCCAACCCTTGTGCTGCATTGCACCATTGGTGTCTGAAAGGACGTTGGCCTTTTTGCAGGTCGATCTGGGCTGGATCCATCCGTGGGCCTTTCTCCACTGAACAATAGGGGGCGCCCTTTATGATCCACTCCCATCTTAAACAGCTCGTACTCTTTATGTGGAAGTCGTATCCCCAATGCGTCGCAACCATCCATCCAGGTTATGTCTTGCTCAACACCCGTCTCCCATCCACCCGCCTGACCACATCTTCTATTTTGCGTTGAATTAAAATCCCACAATAGTGCTTGGTCATACACGATCACTTTAGCTTGTGTCACCTTGAAGATAAGCTCGGTGGCCCCACGTACTTTAACGGACTGTCCCACTTTAGCATAATGACCTGATGCCAATAGTGTAAAGCTGGGCTGGCGGCACATTGGGTCGGTGTAATGTTGGTAGGTGCCCTCCCAAGTGCGTTGCTCCTCATTGAAAACAAAAAGGCGAGTGAGGAAGAGGACGGCTGGACGGGACTCGCAGCGTTGGCTCACCCAGTTTCCATTTAGATCCAGAGGGATGGAAGGGGATTGAGGAAGAATGGGTGGATGCTGTTCAGAGGATCGGTATACCAGGGCACACACTGGGCATGGGTGGATGTGGTGCTGAGAGTGAAAACAAGGATATTGTTAATTTTATAATTTTATTATACTGTTCAGAGGACATATTAAATTGCTCAAAAATGACAGTAAAGGCATTTGTAATGTTACAAAAAAATTCAAATAAATGCTGTTCTTTTGAACTTTCCATTGAAGAACACTATAAAGAACATTTTGTGGAATGGAAAGTTTTCACACTCTTAAAAATAAAGGTTCTTTATTGGAATGTTTGGTTCCATAAAGAACTTTTAACATCTGTGGAATCTTTCAGTTCCACAAAAGGTTCTTTATAGTAGAAAAAGGTTCTTTAGATTTTTAAAATGTTCTTTTAAGAGCTGTTCACTAAAAGGTTCTTTGAGGAACCAAAAATGGTTCTTCTATGGCATCACTGTAAAAACCTCCTTTTGGAGCCTTTATTTTTAAGAGTGCATGGATGATAAAGGTTCTTCATGGAACCATAGATGCAAATAAGGAACCTTTATTTTTAACCGTGTGCTCACTGAAAGGTTCTTTTAGGAACCCAGAAGGGTTCTTCTATGGACAGGGTGCCCAATCCTGTTCCTGGAGATCAATCTTCCTGCAAAGTTCAGTTCCAACCCTGTTCAAACACAACTGAACCAACTCATTAAGATCTTCAGTAGCACTCGATAATTACAGACAGGTGTTGAAACTGCACTCTGCAGGTAGCTAGGTAGATCTCTTGGAACAGGATTGGGCACCCCTGTTCTATGGCATTGCTGTGAAATCCCCCTTTTAGAACCTTTATTTTTAAGAGTGTAGTAATTGAATATGGCCAGCATTTATCCTAAGCAGTTTTTAAGCAAAAAAATACTGTAGTCTTAACTCTCACCATAGCATTTTGCAGAGGCTCTTGGTAACCAGTCGGTCTGTGGTGCACCCTTTCATTCCAGTCTGTGTGCACATCCCCTAAAAACATCTCCTGAGCCGGCCTGCTGTGAGGATGGTGATGGGTCTCCACCCGCAACAACTCCAGTTCCATCATGGATAACCCAAGAGCACCCAGGCAGTCTTTCTCTGCTTTGGCATTGAAGAGTTCATAGAAGCGATGAGGCACCAGGTGTCCTCCAGCTTTGAGTCCCAGGCAGGAAGAGGGCAGGCGGGTAGCGAGATGATGAACGGCCTTCTGGCTGTGAATGACCATTCCTACTTCATGGAGGTGGTGTTCTGCTTCAGTGGCTCCATGGGTGATCCACGAGGCCTGGCGTAGCCGCAATTTACCCATGATCACAAGCGAGTAGGTTGGGATGTGGCACTCGCTGTCAGAGTAGTAGTGCTGGAGGGCCCTGAAGAGACGTGTGGGGCTTTGGTAAAATGTGTAGGATCGAGTGAGGAATTCTGGACCAGGTCGCACTTCACATCTGAGAAGAAAAGAACAATATTTAAAGTTAGAAAGTTAGCCAAAATGGCAGTTGCAAACCATTTTACTTTCATAATGTGATACATTTTCAAGTGAAGGATATTCAATGAGACAAAATGACTGAACTACTTTAAATTACGCTTGGCTTGTTGCTTCACAAGCTTTAGTTTCAGAGTAGGTTTCTCAACACTGATGTGCACTGATGAATCGTTCACAATAAGACCAGGATTTTGCGTTGAAACATAAATTGGGTCAAATTTGAATTCATGTTGACTTTAAAAGTAGAAAAGGGTTTCTAGTTGTCTCTTACCTGCTTGACACCCAGTTGCCCTCCAGTTTGGGTGGTATGGTGGCTGTGATTCTTGCTTCGTTCTGAGAGGCGTGCTGAAGTATGGCAATGGGCTCCCAAAACAGTCTTGTGCTGAGGTTGGCATGGGGTACGAGCGGGGCAGTGGGCACTTCCCACAGCTTAATGCCCCTCACGCACAAAACTGAGGAGAGACAGGGAAATTATCATTCTGTATGCGTGTTATCACAGACATTGCATTTCTGCCTACATGTAAGCTCATAGTTTATATGAAAGTGTGGTTTGCGATGACTCTTGTGTAGGATTAAAAATAATTAACCCAAAAATCACCCTCAGGTCATCCTAGATGTAGATTAGTTTGTTTCTTCATCTGAAGAAATATGGAGAAATTTAGCATTCCATCACTTGCATTCCATGAAACCCTTGAAGTGAATGGGTGCCGTCAGAATGATAGTCCAAAGAGCTGATAAAATAAAGAAACAAACTCATCTACATCTTGAATGGTCTGAGGTTGAGTAAATTTTCAGCAAATTTTCATTTTTGGGTAAGTGTTTGTTTTCTTTTATCATGAGTTAGGATTACATTACACATGTATAAATATTTGTATTAAAAATATATCATTTAAATCCTAAAAAGTTTCTGTATGTTAATGTTTTTAATAAAAATATTTCCTTAAAGTGTTCATAAACTTTAGGCTAGTCCTAATTAACAGTTTATGTGGATTGCTGTTGCTTGTAAGAGTTGCCAATATATTAAATCCAAAAGGTTTCACTGAAATTGTTCCAGAAGGTCTAAGTTTGAAATAATGTGCTAATCTCTTTTCATGACTCTGTAGCCACATTTCCAAATAAATTAAACCTTTAAAAAAACCTCTTCAAAAAGCTTTGGTACCTCCACTTCATGGTCTTTTACGGTCCATAAACAGGATTCTGCTGAACTGGAAGTGGTTGAAGGATTTTGCATTTCTGTAATTTTCCGTGTAATGAAATGTGATGAGGTCTATTAGAGCCATATATAGATCCCAATCCTGCTCTGACCATGATTTGTGGTGAGGGACGCGAGGCCAGAGGTTTAGCATGTCACTTCAATCAGACACCATCTTCAAGGGAATGGGAAGGGATATGGCGCGCTGGCCAATGAAAACAACAATTTTTGACAATTTTTTTAAACAGTCAGAAAAGCAAACATGGTTCCAGCTCATGAGGAGTGAGATTTGTCTACATGGCACTGGGCATCTTTGTTTGATCGGTAAATCTCCTTGCCGTTGGCCTCACCACAGAGCTGTCCTTGAGTACGAACATTGCAGATATATGGTGTAGTAAACCTGATTAGCAGAGGGAGAACTTTGCAAAGTTGCATGCTGAGAAGTGTTTTACTGTACATGGACACAAAAACAACTTGCTCCGAAGAGAAGTGTGGGATGGAGAGAAACAGCTTTATTTGGGACTTCCTTTACTCCTGTGCCAAATGTCAAATAATTATTCCAAATACAAACAGGTTGAATTACATGTCCAATTCTCATTTCACCCTCAAATCATGAAACCTGTTTTAGGACAATTATTGTTGCACTGTGGCAGTTTATTTTCATAACAATTAAGTGCATTTCTCCCCAGAACACTTTAATGATGAATTAGAGGTGAGAGGTTTTAAATGTAAATTGTTTGTAATTCTCATTTTCTCATTTTTATTATTCTATTACTGTAAAAAAAAAAAAAAAAAAAAAAATGCTGATGTACAAATGATTAAAAAAAATAAAGAAATTATTATGATTTTAATATACACTACCATTCCAAAGTTTGGGGTCACTAAGATTTTTTAATGTTTTTGAAAGAAATCTCTTGTGCTCACCAATGCAGCATTTATTTGATAAAATACATAAAAAACAGTCATATTTTTTATATAGACAACCACCGGGACAAGACCACAGGAACCAGATGAGTCCTCTGCACAATGTGACTTTGCTGCAGCCTGAATTGAACTGCTGTTCATTGGTCAGCGGAGAAAGGCCCCTCCGAATGAGCCGGGTTTCTCCAAGGTTTTATCTCCATTCTGGCAATGATGGAGTTTTGGTTACTTGCTGATGGTCGCCTTGGCTTGCTTAGTGGGGACACCTGCATTCCAAGCGATTATCAGTTGACTGATTGCAAATGAGTGCACAGATGCATTTAAAACGAAACTGAGCTGGATGTTGAATTCACTGAATTCAATGATGAACTGTCTGTAACTGAAAAATGAGTGTTACTATTGTCATTTTGCTTATTGACACGATGTTCCTAATTAATGCTGTTCAGTTGTTTTGACACAATCTGTATTGTTAAAAGCGCTATATAAATAAAGGTGACTTGACTTGACTTAATATTGTGAAATAGCATTACCATTTAAAATAACTCTGTTTTAATACATATTAAAATGTAATTTAATCCTGTGATGCTAAGCTGAATTTTCAGCATCATTACTCCAGTCTTCAGTCACATGATCCTTCAGAAATTATTCTAATATGCTGATTTGCTGCTCAATAAACATTTCTTATTCTTATCAGTGTTAAAAACCGTGATTGGAAGAAATTTTTTTTTAAAGATTCTTAATGAATAATTTATTTGAATAGACAACAATTTCCTTTTTTTGTAACCTTATGTCTTTACTGTTACTTTTGATCATTTTGTTTTTCCTTGCTAAAAAAAGAGAAAAATTTCAAACAAAAAAAAATTAAATACTGAACGGTATCTTATAAAGTTTATAAATCAGTTAGATGGAACTTCAAATCAGATAAAAACCTGCTCTCAGAGAAGCTCTTAACAGAAAAGCTTTTATTCCCATTTGTTAACTGTAGCCCTGGAATTTCTCTGATTGCATAATTGCATGTCAGGCTGGGTCTAGCTGTTTGCCCTAAAGAAGGGAATTCTTTTCTTATGCTGTTTGGGAGGGATCCAGGCTCTGCTTTTTAAAGTTTTTTTTCCCCAATATGGAGCCAGTGTGAAAGCCGACTTGTTGCTCATGATCACAATAAAGTGATAATGTTAGATAGGGTGACCATACGTGCCATTTTCCCAGGACGCGTCCTGGCCAGGATTTCTATATTGCTAAAATTCTAGGTTGTGGTTGTTTGCGCAGTTTTTTTTTGCAGACCGATCGGTGTTGACATCCAAATACCCGAGAGCATTTGAAAAGCATAAGGAACCCGTTTTCCCTGAATTTGGGGTTTTTTTTTATTTTTTGATGTCATACAACGATCGTTCTGCACACGCAAACAAAGCCAAAACTAGATATTTTAGGCAATATAGAAATCCTGGCCAGGACGTGTCCTGGGAAAATGGCACGTATGGTCACCCTATGGTAGATAGAGTTAGCATGTGCTTTCAGACGCCTCGGTTATGGTTGTTTCGATGGTTCAGCCAGAATATAATCAAGCCGAGTTTCTCCTGTATGCTTTTTTCTTCAATGCAGGCCTGTTTTATGTTACTATCTATCTGCATGTGGATCACTTGGACAACATACACATTTATATAGGCTAGCTTCTGGGCTTTTCACAATTGAAATTGTTAACCCAGGGTCATTTTCAACCATAGTTTATGGCATATTTCAAATTTTAATACTTTACTATGGGTAGTCAGATTTTAAGACGGTGACATTTTCTAAAATATATTTGCGTTTGCCAGAAATTGCCACTGTTCGACATTTTATCTCCTCTCAAAGCTCACGAATATTTAATGAGACAAGCACTCTTTAGGTTTAGGATTGGTTGCCTGTTGCAAAACTTGACGCAGGAGTTGGTGTGTGTGTGTGTGTGTTGTGTGTGATGTGTGATGTGTGTACCTTGTATTTATCACGTTATGGGGACCAAATGTCCCCACAAGGATAGTAATACTAGTAAATTTTGACCTTGTGGGGACATTTTTGAGGTCCCCATGAGGAAACAAGCTTAAAAATCATACAGAATGAGTTTTTTTGAGAAAGTAAAAATGCACAAAGTTTCCTGTAAGGGGTAGGGTTGGTGTAGGGCAATAGCACATACAGTTTGTACAGTATAAAACCCATTACGCCTATGGAATGTCCCCATAAAAAAACTGGGAAACACAACATGTGTGTGTGTGTGTGTGTGTGTGTGTGTGTGAAACGCCCTTTTAATTGGTTAATGGGAGCGCTGTGGTGTTGTTGCGTTATATGACTAGCTCTAAGTATAGCACGGTGTAAGTTTTGTGAGGATATCACAGCAGCTCCACTCCTATTCATCCCATAGAAGCGCCTGTGTGAACCAGGCAAGCATGGAAGTACATGACATTGAGCAGCAGAGGAAGCTCTGTGGGTAGAATGTGGTGTGGTCTCTTGTGCTTGCAGGCAAATCCTTTAGTGGGACAAAGTAAATTACCTGTTTAATATTCCCAACAATTCAACACCCCGAGACACACACACACACACACTGGAGACATTGAGTATTGAAGAAGTGAGGCTAGCAAAAGTACCTCCGACTGGGTTCATGTATTGTTTTTATTGTCATTTCAATTGGACGCTTCTCTTCACCCCAATCCGGCATTACTGAATAGTGGCCAAAAATAAATATCCCCTTTCCTCTCTACCACCCTTCTACTGCCATTTGCCATTGCCTATGTAATATAACGTGAATGAAAAAAGAATGTGAGAGACCGCAAGTCAATTTTGAATGACATTCAATAAAAACATTAAAAAACATTTTCATTCCAAGAGGACAAAAAAAGTCCAGTTGTGAATATTATATGTGCCAAAGAACCTTAAAACATTGAACGGACTGTAAGGCCTCATTTTCATTCACATCAAACCAGTGTTATTTTAATATCAGTGATAAACTATTATATTAATTAAATTCATTTTTGTTAATATTTTGAAATCATTTTATGTTTTGTCAGTTTTCATTTTAAATTTTAGAACTTCTAAACCTTGTTTTTATATATTATTCACTCTAAAAATGTTGGGTTAAATATAACCAGCGTGGGTTAAAAAAGGCAAACCAGCTTTTGGGTTGTTTTGACCCAGCTTTTGGGTTGTTTTGACCTAGCGGTTGGGTTGTTTTGCTATTGGGGTGTTTTGACCCAGCTATTGGGTTGTTTGGACCCCGCGGTTGGGTTGTTTTGACCCAGCTACTGAGTTGTTTTGACCCAGCTGTTGGGTTGCTTTGACCCAGCTGTTGGGTTGCTTTGACCCAGCGGTTGGGTTGTTTTGACCCAGCTATTGTGTTGTTTTGACCCAGCTATTGTTTTGTTTTGACCCAGCGGTTGTGTTGTTTTGAACCAGCGGTTGTGTTGTTTTGAACCAGCGGTTGTGTTGTTTTGAACCAGCGGTTGTGTTGTTTTGACCCAGCTATTGGGTTGGTTTGACCCAGCGGTTGGGTTGTTTGACCCAGCGGTTGGGTTGTTTTGACCCATCTATTGGGTTGTTTTAACCCAGCGGTTGGGTTGTTTTGAACCAGCTATTGGTTTGTTTTGACCCAGCGGTTGGGTTGTTTTTACCCAGCGGTTATTGGGTTGTTTTGACCCAGCTATTGGTTTGTTTTGACCCAGCGGTTGGTTTGTTTTGTTTTGACCCAGCGGTTGGGTTGTTTGGACCCAGCGGTTGGGTTGTTTTGACCAAGCTTTTGGGTTGTTTTGACCACTTTTTATTGGGTTGTTTAACCCAGCGGTTGGGTTGTTTTGAACCAGCTATTGGGGTGTTTTGACCAGCTTTTGGGTTGTTTGACCCAGCGGTTGGGTTGTTTTGACCCATCTATTGGGTTGTTTTGACCCAGCGGTTGGGTTGTTTTGACCCATCTATTGGGTTGTTTTGACCCAGCGGTTGGGTTGTTTTGACCCATCTATTGGGTTGTTTTGACCCAGCTATTTGGGTTGTTTTGACCCAGCGGTTGGGGTTGTTTTGACCCAGCTATTGGGTCGTTTTGACCCAGCAGTTGGGTCGTTTTGACCCAGCTTTTGGGATGTTTTGACCCAGTGGTGGGTTCAAACAACCCAACCGCTGGGTCAAAACTACCCAATAGGGGTTTGTACCTTTAACCAGCGTGTTTAGATTTAACCAGCTTTTTTTGCTGTTTTCATTTTAATTATAGTTAAGATTCAAGTAATTTTGTTGTGTTTTTGTCATCATTATTATTCTTATGTTGATGTTTTTAAAAAAACATGTTTGTGTATTTTTTTTATTACGCTTTAGTTGATAGTTTTAGTTTATTCAGCACTTCAACATAATCAAAATGAAAATGAGAAATGTTGTCAACCTAGCTTAAGTGAAAATGATTCTATTTTGAATAATTTTTTCATTTAATACATTAGAGTAATAGTTTGAAAAGTCAAACTGAAAATTTAGATTTACGAATTATATAATAATTATAATATTTCATATCTTTATTGTATTTAAGCCACTTGTATATTATTTGCTTCAATTAAAACAGGCACTAAACCTTAATTTATTTCCATGTTTAAGTGAAAAAAAAAAAGATTTTCTAAGTGTTCTCAGACTTTTGAATCATACTATACAGTATATATCATCGTATATGAATATAGTAATGATTCAGAACCACTGCATATATCTAAGCACAATACTATCACCATCTAATACCATCATCACTATACTACAGTACAGCCAAGTGCATGAAATGGCCCCATTTCAGTGTTTACCTGCCTTTGTGCCAACCGTCCGCCTCTCTCTCCCACCGGCCCCTGCTTTGATAACGGCTCCCTGATGAAAAAACGCCCATTTACACCTCATTTACTTTGGATAGAGCTCAGATTCCTCGCTCTCTCTCTCTCTCTGTCACACGCTTTTTGTCTGATGAAGTACAGTTACAGAAAGGTAAAGTTTCATATAGAGAGTCGAGACTGCATGTGTGTGCGTGCATATGAGCGATAAGGGCCACAAAGGTGTGTGAACGCTTATGTTCATGTGCATATGTTTATGAAAAGAGTAGGAGAATATGTTTGTCTGTTGATACGTGTAAGTCAATGTGAATATGATTTGTGTACAGAGCAGTTATATCTCCATCTAAGTATAAAAAGGTGGGTGTATGTGTGTTTTTTTCACCAGAATCCTTCTCATCACTCAGTTTCCTTATAATTCTGCAGCATTGTTGTTTTTTCATGAACTTTAGACCTGCTTAATCCAGCAGTTGTTTTTATTTAGATAAGGGATTATGAGAAAGTTTCTCGGTTACCCCTAGGGTTAACTCAACATCACTGATAGTGACTAACCAGCAGAACTCCTGAGTAACTTAACCGTAATTCTTTCGAGTTCTGTTAGGTATTTGCATCTAGTTAACGCAATATCTCGCTAACCTAACCAAAAACAACTAGTATTTGGTTATTAATCGAGTGTTAAAGCAAATTATGGAACAAATGCAGTTAACCTTATGAAATTATTATTATTATTATTATTACAATTTTATTTGAAAAGGGACCATGTACAATTTTAACATAAATGTTTCCATTTCATGCATTGTACCGAATTTAGCCAATGGCAAGTTTTCATCCGCAGTCCCTTGGCAGGTAAGCATAATCACAGAACAACAAGCACATATACAATACAGTAATACTTATACACCGTAATACTTATACACATCCTTCAAATTCCCTTGATCTGCCTAACACAACTTTCGCTATATCTTAAAATAAGTGGGATTATGTTACATTAACTTTAACTTCAGTATGTGTCATGCCAATTTGCATCCTAATAAAAAATTCAATATTTCAGTGATATTCAATAATATCATCTTATATCACTTTGACATGTATGATAGTATGAAATTAAAAAAAAAATGTTTTTTGAAGAAGTCTCTAATGCTCATCAAGGTTGCATTTTTTTGATCAAAAATACAGTAAAAACAGTGATATTATGAAATATTATTACAAATGAAAAACAACTGTTTTCTATTTGAATATAATTTAAAATATAATTTATTCCTGTGATCCAAAGTTTAAATTCAGCATTATTACTCCAGTCTTCAGTGAAATAATTATAATATGCTGATTTGCTGATTTGCTGCTCAATAAACTTTTGTATTATTATCAATGTTGAACACAGTCTGTGCTTAAATTTCGTGGGAAACAGTGATCAAATTTGGTCAGATTTTTTTGGATAAATTATTTATTTGACTAGAGTTATTGTAACTGATAAATGTCTACGTAGTTTTGATAAATGTAGCATCCTGCTATATAAACGTATAATTAAAAATAAATCTTACTGACCTAAACTTATTAATAGAAAGTGTAGTTATATATCTGTATATGGGTGCTTAGGTTACGTTAAAATGTGAAAACTGAATTCTATGATATATATATATATATATCTTTATATATATTTTATTCTTATTATTTTGTTTTTGTAATACATCACCCAACATTAATTCAATCATAGAGATGCAGTAATCCAGCCGCTGCCTGACACATGTACCAAGCAATGGTATTGCAGCACTGGGCCTCCTTTTATCTATAAATGGCTGACAGGCTTTCTCTCATGTCGTCTGCTTATAAATATTACTCATGAATCTCAAAGCAGACATTTTTTTTTTTTTAAATGGTGGAATGGAGACGAACAGACAATGCTGAACAGCTGGAAAAAATTTGGTGGCGATTCCTTGTAATACTGGAAAAAGTCTTCATGCTTTTTTTAATCAATGTTGAGGCATAACTTTTTGTAAAATCACCTTGTGTTAAATAATTTTCCACTTTAAATCAAAGTAGACAAAGTGTAACCGCCAACTACAATACAGTGTTGCATTTAGTATCTGTTTTGGCAGATTACTCAAGCACATGGGCATGATATAAATCATTTTCGCAGATCTACTTCTGCTGTTTTATGAAAGAAGCCCATGTTTTGTAAGAAAAGATAAAGTACATGCACATAAATGTGCACATACTGACCTCTGAGGTCATGGGTAACTGCCATGAGTCCTTGGGGGGTGGGTGTAATTGCGCCAGTCTTTCCCCCTCTCTGTCATTCTGTAGGCGGCCTGATTGTGAGAACAGAAGCCTATTGCTTTCTTCATCACCCTAACCATCCCTGACTGAAAGGAACGAGAGCGTAGAAGAAAAACAGCCACTAAATGGCATACGAACAGAAGGGGTCGTTAATGGCTTTGGCCTGTTACTCTAATCATTATTTTAATGGTGGCATTAGTTCCGCGGCTGTGATCTGCTTTCACAGGAAACAATGGTCTCCTCTACACCCCTGCTAACTTTAAAAGAGCCTGGAACAAAAACAGGGGTCCGGGGCCAGCGGAGGAGACTGACAGGTGAAAAGAGCAGTGCATGGGGAAAGGTGAGAGTAAGACCACAGTGTCGAGCCAAACTCTTTGCCATTTATATTTAAAGCTCTTTAAACTTATCCTGATTGATTTTCAAGAACAAGCCACATTTCTGTTACTTGTGCACTCTTAAAAATGAAAGTTATAACCTTATGCATTCTGAGAACCTTTTAAAGTTCCTGAACTGACTTTTATTTTTTTAGAAAACCATCTGTGCTGTGCTTTAAAGAAACCAGAAACTGAAGAACCTATAAATGTAACATCAAGAACATTTTTCATCTCCAAAGAACTTTGTAGACCATACACAGCGAAAATACAGTAGTTGACAAGAAGGTGCTGCAAAGAACTTTATTTTTTTATGGGCTTCAGAATTGTGAATTTCAACATTTTCATTCTAAATTCATATTTTGATTAGACCTTTTGCATGCAAACCAGAAGCATTTAGCATTCTTAAGTATTCAGAAAGGGTGTAAGCATGAGTTGCATGTGTTTCTTTTAACAATTTAAGGACAAATTTAGTTTTGTCATGTTTTATTAAGGTTAATTAAAGCTCCAAAACTTTAGCTGAACCTTTCCTTGAGAGTTGTTTGTCATCCTTTAGATCCTAATTACTCTTGTGAAATCCAGACGAAAAAATAAATGCAGTAAAATACTTTGATACAGTAGAAAATGCTCAGACATTTTGGTCTCGATAATATACGGGTTTTGCTTGGCAGCTCTTATACTTTCACACATTAACAATAAGCCATTCTTAAGCTATACTTTAAGCTTATACTTAAGATTCTCATATTTCATATTTTTGATTATTTGCATTTACACTAATACCATAACACATACGATTCATTCATTTAGATTAGCCATAAAGCGTAATCATATGTTTCTGATGTATGATAGTTTTGCCTGTTTGGATCTGTGACAATTCCAGATCTAGGCTGTACCAATATGATAAAAATATAGGTTCTTCAGGTTCAGCAAAGAACACTTTTCTTATATTTTTGGCTGTATTTTTTGAGTTGCTATGGCGCTTTTGGATTAATCAAGTTAATGCAATTGCATTGTAGCTTTTTCAGATAAGCATATTTGGTTTCTTTACAACAGTGGTTCTCAGTCCCCTTTCTGAAGCACTGCACATTTAGGATGTCTCGCTTATTTAACAAACCTGATTTATATCATTAACTCATTAGTAAAGGCTCCAAGACATGTGTCAGATAAGAGAGACATTCAAAATAACCAGGACCAGTTTGTTTTCTAAAGAACTAGAGAATAAAAAGCTCTTTGTATGACTTCAAAAGCTTTTTTACTGGCATCACAATATAAAAAACATTTTATGATTCAAAAGTATCAGGTGTATAATCATGCAGTTTCATGATTTATTTTTTTTATAAAATAATTACCAGTATTTTAAATAGTGTCTTGAAATGGGTAAAACCATTTGCTTAATTTAGAATGTCAGAGAGAAAGAGGGTAAAAGACAATAAGTTAACGAACCTTGCATGAGAAATACCATCCAAGTTGTCTTCAACCTGTGAATAAGTCTCTCCTCAGCCATGATCAGGTACTTACAGTCTCCAAATCACTTTAAAATATATGTAGGGTTAAAAAGAAAAAGCTTTGGAAATGCTCCTCTCCTGGATGTTCGCGTCAATGAGAGCGTGTCAGATGAGATATTATCAGTTATGCAGATCAATTTAATCCACTTAATCCAAGTTTCATCTTCAAACGTGAAGTTTTCCATTCATGGTAGGACTCATTGAGTGTGCAAGATCTCCTTTCTTGAAGGTACTTGAAAGTCCGTCCCTTGTTGATTCTGTGCTCTCTCTGGTGATGTTAAACCTTTGGGTTGCTCAGCTGAGAGGAGCAAGAGAGTGGAGCGGGAGTGTGAGAGGGAGGGAGGGAGAGAAACGAGGAGGGAACTTGTAACCTCCCAGCATTAACCCTCTGGGGAGCACTCAGGGTAAGGTGCAAAAGGGCACAATCAAAGCCAGCAAGTTGAGAAACCTGCTCGCAAAATTAGATTAAACATAAATGTGTTAATCAAACACACACACACCTATATATAAACACAGTTTGACAGATGCAAAGTAAGCAGAAGGTTTCCTACAAAACTTTGTAATGCTTTCAATCTTTTCTCTCTTTTACCTCATATGCACATATAATATGGGCATAGTTGGTGTTAAAAAGCCATGGTACAGTGCCATCTGAGAAAAAAACGTTTATGTATATTGAAATTATAACTTATAAATGCAATACAATAGAGATAACACAGTGGATGTACAGTCCAACAAAATAAATTTGTAAATATATGACATATGACCCTAGATAGCATTAAAAATACCAGCTATAAATAATATAACATATCTACTCTAATGATATATTAAATAGATTTCATGCATGTAAGGTAAAATATGAGTACAAGCTTAGTCAGACATTAATGGTGTTTAATGTGCTGGTGAGAGCGCCTTGAAACTGGCACTTTGTGCTTCGATGCTGCAGCCAATGCATTGAAGAGCAGAGTTCGGTATTACGCATTATACAGTAACGTGCTACTGTATTCTAATTACATTTCCTGATAATGCAGTAATGTAATGCGTTACATTTTAAATGTATGTAATTTGATTACAGTTACTAATGTCAATAAAATTAGTTACTTAAGTTACAAATGCAGTGTTAAGAAAAAAAATATGAAGTAGGCTAAATGCATTTTAAAATCATGTTTTGTGCGTCAGTATGCCCTTTAATGAATCACCGGAGAATGCAAGCAAAAATGCAGATGAGTTGTACAGCAATTAGATGCAATGAAAGGTGGCCTATCATATTTAAAAATGTTGCACTTGATTTCACATATATTAGTCTGACCTTATATTTTGGGAAAAGTCCAACTAGTAAAATGCACGTCACGATAACACTAAAATAAGTAAGAATAAATGACTTGCTCATCAGAATGATCTCCTCCGCTGGATCAAGCCACGCGTTGCATCGCGTTCTTCTTCTGAGGTAAACACAAAGCTTATTCCTCTCAGCACGTCTTCTTCCAAAAAACGAAAAGTATTCGAGATGAACTTGATTACTGTTTCTTTGTTTACGGAGGTGATGTGGGCATTTACATGTTCACGCATCTCACGTGGATGATAGGAGTATGAATAGCGCGCGCTGCACGTGGGCGTGATCACATTACAGATAATGAGCTCAGACGGGTAAAACTAGACCTCGCGGTGGTTTCATGTGGATTACTTTATCAGAGAATATATGTTTTTGAAAAGATTTCATTCATTCGCTGAGTTTTGGTTCATTTTTGTGGCGCGTTTCAGAAAGAAATTTGCGGAGACTGAGATGGCTGAAAGCACACCCTGTTTGTTTTCTTTATTTTACAAAAGCACAATATTTTTCTTATTGTGAGTGTGCACAAATAAAAGTAAACCATTTATAGTTTCAAATGATGCATTACTCTTAACTGTACGATAAAAAATTACGGAACATTTTAAGTTCTTTTCACTGTTAACAGGAAAAAAATGCAAGTTGCTTTTTTTGATACTTACGTAATTTTTCAGACAATATTAAATTACTGAAAGAACTATGAGTTTCACTTTGTAGTGTATTTTTTAGGTTTGATAACTTGAAAAGTAAACTCGAAAGTAATTAGTAATCTGATTACTTTTTAAATGCAGTAATGTAATTAAATTGCAATTTTAAAGTAGTAATTAGTCATTTGTAGTGGATTACTTTTTTTGAGTAACCTACCCAACACTTTTGAAGAGTTTATGACTCACTATTTTGGATTCGGGTTTGGATTCTGTGTTACGAGTTTAAGTTGAATAATGAACTTATATGTTTGGATTCAGAGATGCATAGAAATTGGACTGATTAGTGTTTTTATGGGCTAGGTAAGGTAAATTAAATCTGTAACTCACTAAACCCAAAATCTTTTTGCATAAGAACTGGCATGTGAACTCATTAACTCTGAATCTGAATTCTAGTTAAGCTTTCTGTGATGTCATATTTGGCCACAGACTCATAACTGTTTGTGACTGCTGTGTCGATCAGTCATTCATTTAGTAATGTGTTTGTTGCAGTAAAGAAGTGACGAGTGAGAACAGAGTTAGACTGCGGACATAACCCTGAGGAGTGCCAGACCATGTTGCTGAGTTTCACCACTTGTGGTTTGCTGTGATGGTAAAATCCAGTGTTTAATTGCCAGACAAGCTGCACAAACTCAGTGTTTCACATTTCCATTGTGGAATTGAGTTATTTCAGTTTATTCATATAGTTATTTAATACAGTTTATTGTTATTTTCAGCACTTATAAATAACAAATAGTTAAAGATGATCAAATATGTTCTTCTATCCCAAATTAATATGCAAAACCAAATTAAAACTCCCAACAAGTGCCTTTGGCACTATTAAAACATTGCTCTTTTGGATTGAATACCAAGGCACGCCTAAAAATGCAACTCAACCATTAACATGAATCTGTTTGCCCAACCAATGGGAGACAGAGTGTTTGGGAAACCTGTTTAAAAACAATCATTATTGCTGCAATTTAGTTTGGTAACAATAGTGGCGCCAAATTACATACTTCACCTTTAATCATTCATTGTATTAGGAAGAAACTGCTATTTAGCTCACATGAAAGAAGATGATAAGTTTTACATCATATTCCCAAGATATGGTTACACCGCCCCCCACAGGACCTGTTTAGTTTCTACACACATTTATGGACATATTCTCTGACTTGTTCCTTTTTCCGTTCTCTTTCTGACTTCTCTCTTCACATTGCTTTCCATATAATGGCGGCAGCTTCCAATCTAACACACCCGTGCACCCAAAACCACAAACAGCTCTCTAATCAAAACCTTTCTGTCTCGCTGCCTTCTTTGTCGCACACTCTTACGCACAGATTTGATGTCATAGAGGTGCAAAGCTTCTTTGGAAAACCACCACCCATTTCATTCTTTATCCCCCCTTTCTCTCGTTCCCCTGAGGCCTGTGCAATCAGTCATCTGTTTGATCATGTGGAGATGTGGCTTTAGTGTGTGTGCTGGCTTGGTGCGTAATTCTGTCTTGGTGCTTTGAGATATGAAAGAGAGTATTTTTCCCCCCTCGCTTCCTCAGTTTAAACCAGAGATGCCACAGCGGTTCCAAACCAGTGAAGTCTAACACGTGGCGGTCGTCCAAGCTTCAGGAGGTCCAGCCCAGGTGGGCGAGAAGGGGGTCTGGCATGGAACAAAAGCAGAATCGTGCCCCTGTGCATAAGATAAGATCCACTCTCTAATCATCACACATTCGCATCCCTGCATGCTATCGGGCAGCTGGGTGACTGCAAATGCCCACTGACACAAAAACTTACTTTTAACGCAAACGCACAACGATAGGGTTGCCAAGCATTCCTTACACTTGTAAAAATAAAGATTCTTTATTGGCATATGGTTGCATGAAGAACTTTTGACATCCATGGAACATTTCCATTGTACAAAAGTTTCTTTAGAATAGAAAAGGTTCTTTAAATTATTAAAATATTCTTCACACTTCTTCACAAAAAATGGTACTTTAACAAAAAGATTCTTTAGGGAACCCAAAATGATTATTCTGTTGCATCAATATGAAAACCCTCTCTTGTAATCTTTATTTTTAAGAGTGTAGAATACAGAATCATCCCATTAGCATCCCAAGGACTAATTTTTTCATTATAAAAAGAAGCTTTACACATAAAGCTTAAAACATTTTATTTATTTCCATAATATAAAACTATTTCCATAATATAAAACTATCTACTGTACATGGAAGAAAATTTGAAGCTAAATTAAGAATGCTAAAGCTAAATTCAGTATGATATTAATATTATTATTATTATTATTTTTAAAACTGATGCAGTGAAGTAGTATGTCAATAAGCTGAAATCAAAGTGATTGCATCTCAAATGCATTTCAGCAATTCAGTCAAGGAGTGTTTGTTTTTTTTAGCTGCAGGCATCAATCTCAAATGCATATGTGATTTATAGAAAAGAGAGCGTCCCTTATTTTTCTAAGGCAACCCCTTCACAAGAACTAACCCTAAAACACGGACAGGACATTTAGACTATATATAGTCTGCTTAATGACTCGTAAATATCCTTGCATTACACCCACGGTTGACTTTTCAATATTCAAACAAGCTGTGACTGTGGTTAAAACGGTTAGCTTTAGCATGTTTGCTCATTGGTTGTTAATTGAAATACTTGTCAACAGTGTGCTATTCTGTCTATTTACATTTAATAGTGTTTATTTCTAGACGGCGAGAAGTTGCCTTGTGGGTATTTGGACCTCCTGCAATGGATTCCCTCAGTGGTGGTCTTGAACAGAGCAGATTTTGCCTTTTCTCTTCTGATACGCCACTTTTAGCCTTTCTCTATCTGCACTGATGTTTATCTGCATGTCTTTTTTACATATTCAAAGCACAACAGATGCCCAAACAAGTCTGAGCAGAGCAACTTGGGAAGCATCCCGGCAATGTTGCCCCTCTTTCATCCAGAATTCCACACAGTCTGGAATATTTCAATTCCTGTTCCGATGCCACATGGAAGATACATTAGCCGGCTGACTTCTGACCCCTTGTGTGTTTCTTTGACTCTCTCTCTCTCTGTGTGTGTGTGTGTGTGTGTGTGTGAGGCACGAAAATAAACATTTGTATGCACAAACATGCAGAGTAACAGGCATTTAGACATGCACACAGAGGCTCATTAGAGCAGTGCTGCCAGCAGGACTCCTCTTTTTCTTCCAGAGGTTAGTCTGACAACAGCTCCGGCTTTCAATGATCCAGACACTAAAATAAATAACAAATAATGATGTTGGTCTATTTCACAAATTCCCCATATTACCCAGATTCTTTTGGCCTCTAACTCTGACCCAAATTAATCCAGAAAAAAAGTAACTGTAGTCTAATTACAAGTATTTCAAAATGTATTATATTCGAATCACAAGTACTTAATTTTTGGAATTATGATTACAGAATTTAGATTACATGCAATCAGTTACTACACAGCACTGGTTTTGAGTGTGTGTGTAGTTTTTTTTACTTAAATGTAGTCACTTTCCGCCTTCATCCGATATTGTGTGTGTGAGGCAGAAAAATAATTATTACAGATATTGCCAGGGTGTTGCTATGAGGCTACTAAGATGTTTTGAGTGTTTTTTTTTTCACTCATTGCTATGCAGTGCTGGTTAATATTTTTTACCTAAATGTAGTTGCTTTCTTTAACAAAATATGTACAATTATGAATGCAGCGTATGTCTACTACAATTATGGATGTCAGCGTATATGTGTACTATTTTGTCTATTATCTGATATTTTGAGTTTTATTCTGTAGCAGCCAGTATTGGATATTTAATTGTGCATGTTAATTTTCTCTATTTTCACATTTAAATTGCCTTTGTCTCCATAAAGGACTAAATATTAAATATTTGGTCTTTGCAATTTAAGTTGTTTATATTATATTACAATATATTATAATATATGTTTCATACTATACATAATAATGTTGTGATTCCTAAATTTACTTTCACTGAATTTAAAACAATTTTATAGTGTTTTATTTTTAATGTAGACAAAATAGTATATCATTTATTTTTAATACAGAAATAATGTTAAAAACATGGTTAATGGGCAGAAAATAATTGAATTTTAATGTTGTTACATCCTTAATTACAATTAATTCATTGTTTAATAAAACAGAAAAAGTCGAAAGGTTTTCATAACTTATGCTTTCATTATTTTTTCAAGTTATTGAGACTTATTACTACAACTTATTTATTATTACAACTTATTATTAAGGAGATTTTCTTGAAGCATCGGAGGTGATGGACGTATTTTCTGCAAGAACAAAAGATTTCTGTAATAATGCGGGATAAGCATTAAATGGAAATGTTTTTGAACGCTCTACTCACAACACATTTCTTATTATGTTGGAGTTTCCTGATTTTGGCTCAAAGACATTCCCCAAGTGAGAACACGTGAAAAGTAAAACCCGAGATCCTTGACTTTATCATTAATCTCTGTAGATCTGTGAGCAAACGCCTGGAAAATACAACCCCCTGTGGCATGTTTGCTTGCTCTGACTCTTCTTTGTGTCTTTCGTCCTTTCCATCTAACATTTGCTAGTGATAAGACTTGTTGCCAGGAGGCTGAGAAGATTAGCCTGTTCTTAAGTCAGCGGCTCGCTCGTCTGCTAGCAGTTTGTGACATGAGTGTGGCTTGATATGCTAAGCATCTCACTCTCAACACTTCATCGTGCACTGATCTGAGACCAGCTACCCAAAACAGGCCTCGATTGTTGTGTTAAAGAAACCTCAAAACACATCTCTTATCAACAGAGGAATGTATCTCCAGCACATCACTTCTCACTGCATCTACAAAACTGGAGATATCAATGCGTTCTGCAGATACAAAGATTAACATACCACTGGCTGACTAATTAAGGACCTCCAGGTCAGACATCATTATCATAAACTGAAAGTACTGTGGTGTGAAAAAGTGTTGGCCCCCTTCCCGATTTCTTATTTCTTTGCATGTTTGTCACACTTTAATGTTTCAGATCATCAAACAAATTTAAATATTAGTCAAAGATAACACAAGTAAACACAACATGCCGTTTTTAAATGAAGGTTTTTATTATTAAGGGAAAACTAAATCCAAAACTACATGGTCCTGTGTGAAGAAGTGTTTGCCCCCCTGTTAAAACTTTGGTTTATCACACCTGAGTTCAATTTATCTAGCCACACCCAGGCCTGATTACTGCCACACCTTTTCGCAATCAAGAAATCTCTTAAATAGGACCTGCCTGACAAAGTGAAGTAGACCAAAAGATCCTCAAAAGCTAGACATCATGCCGAGATCCAAAGAAATTCAGAAACAGATGAGAAAGAAAGTAATTGAGATCTATCAGTCTGGAAAAGGTTATAAAGCCATTTCTAAAGCTTTGGGACTCCAGCGAACCACAGTGAGAGCCATTATTCACAAATGGCAAAAACATGGAACAGTGGAGAACCTTCACAGGAGTGGCCGGCCGACCAAAATTACCCCAAGAGCACAGCAACAACTCATCAAAGAGGTCACAAAAGACCCCACAACAAAATCCAAAGAACTGCAGGCCTCACTTGACTCAATTAAGGTCAGTGTTCATGATTAAACAATAAGAAAGAGACTGGGCAAAAATGGTCTGCATGGAGTTCCAAGACGAAAACCGCTGCTGAGCAAAAAACATAAAGGCTCGTCTCAGTTTTGCCAGAAAACACCTTAATGATCCCCAAGACTTTTGGGAAAATAATCTGTGGACTGACGAGACAAAAGTTGAACTTTTTGGAAGGTGTGTGTCCCATTACGTCTGGCGTAAAAGTAACACTGCATTTCAGAAAAAGAACATTTACAGAACCAACAGTAAAATATGGTGGTGGTAGTGTGATGGTCTGGGGCTGTTTTGCTGCTTCAGGACCTGGAAGACTTGCTGTGATAAATGGAAAAATGAATTCTGCTGTTTACTAAAAACTCCTGAAGGAGAATGTCCGGCCATCTGTTCGTGACCTCAAGCTGAAGCGAACTTGGGTTCTGCAGCAGGACAATTGATCCAAAACACACCAGCAAGTCCACTTTTGAATGGCTGAAGAAAAACTAAATTAAGACTTTGGAGTGGCCTAGTCAAAGGCCTGACCTGAATCCTATTGAGATGCTGTTGCATGACCTTAAAAAAGGCGGTTCATGCTCGAAAACCCTCCACTGTGGCTGAATTACAACAATTCTGCAAAGATGAGTGGACCAAAATTCCTCCACAGTGCTGTAACAGACTCATTGCAAGTTATCGCAAATGCTTGATTGCAGTTGTTGCTGCTAAGGGTGGCCCAACCAATTATTAGGTTTAGGGGGCAAACACTTTTTCACACAGGGCCATGTGGTTTTTGGATTTTGTTTTCCCTTAATAAAAAAACCCTTCATTTAAAAACTGCATGTTGTGTTAACTTGTGTTATCTTTTACTAATATTTAAAAAAATTTTTGATGATCTGAAACATTAAAGTGACAAACATGAAAAAAAATAAGAAATCACGAAGGGGCCAACACTTTTTCACACCACAGTATATGTGATGGTGGATTTGAGAATTAGATTATGACTGTAATATTGTTTCAAAGCATTTGTTCTTGATTAGTTTTAACCTGTACAGAAAAAAACTGCTACTCAGAGAACCTGTTTTAGTTCAAAATTTGACTGGTTGAGGCCCATACTACCATCCGGCTGCAAAGAGCATCTTTTCTCCACTAATTTATAAAAATAGATAAATAAATAAAAATGTGGATTCTGACTATTACACTCAAAGTTGATCAATTCACTGAGTCACTGCTGAAACATACTTACCCCAAACTTTTGAATGGTAGTGTATCATCGCTTCCACACATTTAGCGCAAAAACGTTTTAACATTGAAAATGAAAATAAATGCATTTTAAAATATATTAAAATAGTAAACAGTTCTTTTAAATAGTAATAATATTTCACAATACTGTTTTACTGTATTTTTGATCAAATAAATGCATTGGTCAGCATAAGAGGCTTCTTTCAAAAACATTTAAAAAGTCTTAAAGATTACAATCTTGAATGGTAGTATATGTTTTATTGCATTATAGTAGATATTTTACCAGTGAACCATTCTTAGAAAGTGTGAAACTGACTTTTTCCGACTGGATTTTCTTCTCTGTCTGCTGCCTGTGTGACATTATAGCTCAGATATGGGCAATCTTGATTTTTAAACTGCATATTTCTGGATGTCCTGTGTCAGCCGAGCAGCTGCCTTTGAGATGAATGGGAATGCTAACAGACAGCTTTTTCCAGGTGTTAAAGGCCTCCTTGATTTAGGCATGGTCTTAAAGTTGTTTCCTTTTCCAGAATTCCCAAATGACTCTTTTTGTGCCATGTATGTGCTGTCAGATGTCCGTTAAAGACACGTCTGTTGACATAACTACATTCCCACTTATCCTAAGAGCCAGAATGAAGCAGGAATTCTATGAGGCCTGTAACATGAGCCCTACAGATTTTGACACCATAGATATTACTGTACGTGTGTGTGTGTGTGTGTGTGTGTGTGTGTGTTTATTTTAAATGATACATATAATTTAATATGCTTGAATCTCCTTCTAAAGCAAACGGCTAGATAATGTATAATTTTTTTTTGCCCACCCAGGGTTAACAAACATGGGTATGTGGGATATTTACATGGGTAAGTTGTATTAGTGATTGTGATCAACCATGCTGCTTATGTTGAGAATGTTTCTTTAATTACTCACAGAAATGTATCTGTTGAAACAAATGTCCCATGACTGTGGTATTCCTCTTGAAGTCCTCCAGCAGTCTGTTGGTTTTAATTGAATAGATTATAGAGGGAGCAAAAATGGTGGTGGAAGAGTTCACAGACAGAACCATAATTAGCTAAGGCTAATTGCTGTGTGGCTTCAATGGTTTGATTAACTTCAACATTTAGCCCTTGCTGGTAGATGCCAGAATTACATCTACATATTTCTCCACTGACAACTATTCAACAGTAGCTGTGTATTCTAGTAAATATTTTATTTGCAAGCAACATATAATTCTTGATGCGTGCTACAGAGTTAAAAAAAAAACAGCAGTTGTGAGGGAGAGTAAAAGGTTGAGGCTGGGAGTTCATGGGAGGTAAACGGCCTGTTTGAGAGTCTTGCAGCAACACGTAAAACGCCGCTCTCATTTCATACCTGCCGACAGGTGCTTGGCAAAGTATGAAAATGGAGGGTTACTCACAGAGAGGATCAAGTCGGTGTCACACCCTTCCGCCCTGACGCTACAAACATCCTCTTTCAGAGGAAGGATGTTATCATGCACCAGCAAACATCAAATCTATATCAGACATTTTGACGCCCGTATTTATAGTTTTTTTTTTTACATGATGAAATCTTCAAATACAAACTGTAAAGTCACTGCACTTCTTTTTCAGCTTACTATGTCCATTAAATTCACTGTACATCAATCATTGTGACAGTATTTTCCAGTGGTGGACGAAGTACACAAATCAAGTACTTGAGTAAAAGTACAGATCCGTATAATACAATATTACTCCAGTAAAAATAAAAGTACTCCTTTTTCAATTTTACACGAGTGAAAGTACAAAAGTACTCGATTTTTATGTACTTAAGTAAAAAAGTACTGATAGATGAATGTTCATTTTGCCGTTTTATATAGGCTACTTTTATCATTAAATTTTATATTAGCATATATTTTTTTTATAATCCTACTGCTCAAAATACCTGGGATTTTCTCAAAATAACCAATAAGGAAATAATGAATATAATAAGCAAAATATAATTAGATTTTCATAATGATTTTTTTCTTCTCAAACCTTGTCTGTGGTGTAAAAACACCCCTGGCCAAATGCCCCCAGAGGGCATCACTAAGTTACCCACTTTGATAATTACTGTAGTTACCATGTTCTGAACATCACATCCTTTCTTTTTCCCTCAGATGTAATCTATCTAGGTGGTTGAATAAAAATATTTGGACTTTATTTAAAAAAATTACCTAAATTTAGCACCAGCAAGCTCGTTAGCTAGACATTTAGCATCAGCTAACAATATTTACTTACTTTCAGTATGGTTATGAATAAACATTTATATTTGTCTACTAGGCTAGTTGATCCAGATACATAGTAACTTAGGCTATGTGTGCTGACAACCAATATAAAAAACAGACGTCACATAGGGCTAAAATAGCAGCATTTTAGTAAAACTGCTAACTTTACAGCAAGATGAACGTGCATGAGTTATTTTATTTAATCTGTGTTATTTTAATGTTTTTTGACCTAAAACATAGATACTCTGATGTTAATGTGTATGCATTCAAGCATTTCAGTGGGCTTAAACAGATCACCCTTTACAGCAGATTTAGTTCACAAACAACTGACAGCTTTGACCTAAATATGTTTTCAGTACAATAATTAATACTTAAAATCGACATTAGTAACTACTTTTAACGCATCAGCAGGCGTGCGACTCACAAGATATACCGGTTCTTACTTGTGAATTAAGTTCACTGGAAGACTCGACTAAACGGTTCATTTGAATCAGTGAGTTGTCGACTCGAGAACAGCTGCAATCGGATCATTCCAATTCGTGAATGAATCGTTTGGTGCGATTTGCGAACCGATTTAAAAGGTTCATTGAAAAGAATCAGTTCGTTCATGAATCAGACACCGCTTCTGCATCTCGGAGCACGTGATATATTAGAAGGAGTAACGATACGTTTTATGAAATGTAGTGAAGTAAAAAGTACGATCTTATGCTTTGGAATGTAGTGAACTAAAAGTAAAAGTTACTCAAAACTACTCCAGTAAAGTACAGATACTTGAAAAATTAACTACTTCGTTACTGTCCACCACTGGTATTTTCACATTTTTACACTATAAATGCAAATCAAATATATAGGTGAATTCAGGTAAATTGGGACACTTTTTTGCCATTAATATGCCTGGGAAAAAATGTCCCAATTAACCTGAATTCACACACATGTATCTTTTAAAATTAAACAATTATATAATTTTTAGAATTAGATTTTTTTTATAGCCTATAACGACGGGTTAATTCAGCTTCATATACAATAATACATTCTTATTTCAAGATATAATGTATTTTTCTTTCTTTCTTTTGATATAGGGTGAAATATGACCCAGATATGTTCTGGACCGGTTTAGTGAGAGTCACCCATATAGAGAAACCATTGATCTTTATGTTGGTTACCTTGGCCTGATTTAAAGATGCTGACAAACAGAGGCATCTACTGCATGTTGGTTATGGTGTCATTCTATCTTCATAGTAATCGATCCAACATGCTCATCAGTGCAAGCTATCATCTCCATCCCTTCCTTGCTAAAGAGTCTCTCTGTTACCATTTACAACAATACACATTCTATTTCCATCACTTTGTGATGTATGATTTATGAAGCACTCCCTCGTCTCAAAGATCATGAAGTTCCATCTGTAACTTTTTTATCTCGCTTTCTTTTTGAATTTACGACAAACAGCCGGTTTACAATTCTCAACAAATTTTCAAACACGTGCGTATAGAAATACCAACCGAGTGTAACGCGCCCTGTGTGTTTTTTTTTTTTTTTTAGTGTCCATATTGATGTGTTTGATTTTATGTTATTATTGGTTCCTTACCGCAGGGATGCTCTGCAATGATACGGGAATAGAATTACGTTCAAGATTTAGTGATCCTTTAAAAGAAAGGCTTCCTTGTTGGATTGGGTGGACCTTCATTGTGGGATGTTCCCTTTGGAAAAATGTTGGGACGGTAAATAATCATAAAAACAGTATTGCAAGAACAAGTGAAATGAGAGTTTCTCATGTTGGGTCATGCGTGTAGCAGCCACAAAAATACCTATATGAACCTATGGGACTGATGTAAATGAGTGCAAATCTTTAAAAAAATCAGATAATAATTATAGTAATACAGAATATTATTGTTATTAAATGGTTCAAATGAAAATGTAGCTTTTTTCAGCAATGTGTGCGAATGTTAAGTTGATATGAGCTACAAAGGGACAGTAAAAGACCTGGAATAAATGTTACTAAAGTAATTATTATAATAAATGCTTTCTTTGAACTTTTATTTCATTCCTGGAAAAAAAAAGCATCATGGTTTACTCAAAAATATTAAGCAGCACATGTGACACTGAAGACTGGAGTAATGATGCTGAAAATTCAGCTTTGACATCACAGGAATAAATGACATTTTCAAATATATTAAAATCTAATTATTTTAAATTGTTATAATATTTCACAATATTACTATTTTTGGTGTTTTTTTATTTTTACTGTTTATTTTTTATTTATTTTTACTGTATTTCTGATCTAAGCGGAACAAACTGTTAATCATTGTCCATAATCTTCCTCATAGAAGCAGAGCAGCTCTTCTGTTGACTGTGGGAACTAGAGACGGATCAAACAGGCCGTGTGCAGGTCAGACATGGGGGGGAGGGTCATTTTGGAGGCACTGGTTTGAAGAGTCTCCCGCAGACAAACCCACAGGTGCCTGATCCGCCAGCCTAAGACCCTCTAGTCCCCCTATATCCCAGGATTCTCTAAAGTTTGTCTACGTACTGTACTATGTATAAAAAGCGGTCTTGAGCCCTTGATTAACAGAGAAAACTCCACAACCCATGACCCTTCAGCCAAGTTCAGTTCCAGAGTGGAGAATTCTCTGCTTGATATGAATTCAAGGGCTGTAGAATTCCCGAGATTCCAGACTCAGTGTAGCAAGGAGAACAGCTAATGGTCTGTTCCTGATCACAACCTTTCAACTCATCCTTACAGAATTAAATGGTGTTGAACAGATATAGAGTAGCATACAGGACCTCTCTATATAGCAGTAATGGATGCAGTGATGGATGTTTTGATTTTATAGCTATGATTTCAATTTTTAAAGGGCTTTAAGATGACTGTAAAGCAAATCCAAAGAAAAATTTGTAATGCAAAATGATTCAGGAAGGATGATATATTAAAGGAATAGTACACCCAAACAATGAAAATTTGCTGAAAATGTACTCCTACTCAGATCATCTCTACACAAGACATTAATTGATGGACTGGAGTTGTGTGAACTACTCAATGAATGAATCATTCATGAATCACTATCAAATATGTGCATGTGTGTTTGACATTTCTCCCTTCACAAAACACCCAGAAATCAGTTTTAATTACCATGCCACAGAAGTCCATATCTTCAGCAGATGTTTGCACACATGCTTTCCTTCAGAGACATTTTTATAATCACAGAGAAGTGCTGCTGATGAAAAACATCAAACAACTCAGTCACATTAAAAACGGGCAAAGTAAAAATGATGAGACTTGTGGTTTCTCTATTAATTCATCTGTTTATTTTAAATGCATATGTGAAAACCTCATTCTTAACCGCATTATTTAACATATTTCTGTTTCTGAACAAAATTATTCACAATGTTCAGTAATTTATTTCTGTGATGGCAAAGATCAATTTTCAGCATTCTTCAGTGTCACATGATCCTTCAGAAATCATTCTAATATGCAGATTTTGCTGCTCAGGAAACATTATTATTATTAATATGTTGAAACACATGTGCTGCTTAATATTTTTTGTGGAAACTGATTTTTTTTTTAGGATTCTTTGAATAGAAAGTTCAAAAGAACAGCATTTATATGAAATATATTTTTGTGACAATGTAAAAGTTTTTACTGTCACTTTTGATCCATTTAATGCTTGCTTTCTGAATAAAAGTATTCATTTTAAAAAACGCAAACTTTTGAATGGTAGTGTTGACAGCAAAATATCATGCTGATGATGTTCATATTGCTTTTTGTCCCTGGTGTCTTCAAAACATTGAGTTCAATCGAAGTATTTATACCGGTTTATAATCACGCTAAATCATGTTAACCACGCTACTTTATACTGAAGTTTGATAAGTATATTAATCTAGTGATGAGAGATCCTTTCAGATGTAAGAAAAACAAGCAGCACTGTAAATAATGGAAATCCCAGACGTTTCGCACATACCACGCAAAACATCTGTTGTGTTTGGCAAGACAACTGAATATCTTATTCTGAGACTCCTCTTCTAGAGAGGAATTCAAACGTGTGTGTGTGGGGGTGTGTGTGTGTGTGTGTGTGTGTGTGCGTGTTCACATGCAGTTTCGTTCCTTTGATCTTCAACTTGATGGGGATGATATAAAGAAGGCAAAATTTTAATACACTTTTCCTCACCTTGAAAAATACGTTCCATATCTCTCTACTGTACATTACTTTATTTCTTTATTTCAGGCTGTCATTTTGGTCCATGCACAATATTCAACAAAAAAGGCCTCAATTTGAGATTTATGTATTTGAATTGCATTTTAAATATTTGTCAGTAATGCATAAATTAAACAGGTGAGATTCCTGGAATAGTACTAATAAACCGAATGGGTTTTAAATAACCAGCCAGGTTTATCCTTACTAAATTCCACTTTGTTCAATATCATAATTGTAATAATTGAATATTGCTTATTTCCGGCTAGCATATTTTGAACGTGTTCATACTTTTTTAAATGAATACATTTCATTTTCACAATGAAACAACTTCAGTGTTGGTTTGACATAAAGGGGTCATGTGATGTTTCTAAAAAGAACATTATTTGGTGTAATATAATGTGTTTATGCGTTTTAAGGTAAAAAAAAAACACATTACCCCCCCCACCCTTTTCCAAATACCTGTGCATTATTGTTTCTCCTCTATGCCCCAACTTTCTGAAATGCGTCGATTTTTACGAAGCTCATCGTTCTGAAAAGCGAGGTTTGCTGTGATTGGTCAGCTATCCAGTGCGGTGTGATTGGCCGAATACCTCAAGCGGTTGACGGAAATGTTACGCCCCTTACCAAACTGTCAGGCCGTGTCCCGGAGCGACAAGACAAAAACAATAAAACCCATAACAAACGAGGCATTTGTTGCATCCAGTGGGACATAATTACTGATTATAATGATTTTTACTGTCTTTTTACGCGTTGCGTTGCAGCGTTAACATAAAACCATGTCTGCATTTGTGATTGGAGAAATGACAAACAACAAGCGCTACTCGCGTTTGAATAATCAGTGGCAAATTCTCTAAATATGAAAACGTACTTACAGGCTGTGAGTCAGAAGCACCAGACTGTCCTTGCCCCACTTTATAGAAACAGCCTTTGAGCACAGACCCATTGTATGCTAATTTGCAGGTTCAGGAAACAGTCTTCCATTAAAAGCCCTGTGGCAACCACGTGACGACCCGGGCTGGACTCCGCTTCATCCAAGGTTGAAAGCCGATCCGGCGATCCACAACACAAAGTTTATGTATTTCCTCAGCGACCAGCACGGACAGCTCCAGGCATGACGAAGCAGATAAGGTTATTTTGGAAGCCCAAACAACGTAGTTTCGCTTTCACAACGAAAACACACAGCACCTTCACGACATGGCGGCAGCAACAATACTACAGCGAGATAAAAGTTACGCCTTTTTTCTTTGCTGAACATTTGGGCGGTGTTATGCAATCTTCCCATATAGTGACGTAGATATGTGGGGGCGTGTTCGAAACGAGCCGTTTTAGGAGGAATAAGGATATCTCTTTGGATTTGAGACTTTATCTTTGCAACTTTACAGATCTTCTTCAAGCACCAAGAGCTTGTAACACTCCAAAGAGAAAGGAAGAATTGAAATCGCATCATATGACCCCTTTAAGCAATAAGCAAAAAGGTCTGATGTAAATTCTGGGTCCTGAAGCAAAACCAGTTGAGCACCACTGTTCTGGCTTTGCAACCATTTCTAAAACTCTGTGTCCTTTCACTCCCTTCTTTGTCTCTCTCTCTCTCTAACACACACAAAACATCATCATTCTTTATCAGTGCGGAAACATCTGCCTTCAGATTCCATCAGATAGTATGTAACACCTAAATAATCATGGCACTACTGCGCCCCCTCTGTGGCATGTGGGCCAATAATAGACAGACCAGGTAACTAAGCGATGAGGAATGTCACATTGATATTTGATCCCACCGGCCCACGGTGAGAGCTTATGGGACACAGTGCATGTCAGAGTTTGAGGTTTCCTTAGCTCGGCCCAAACATCTAGAGTAGCTCATAAAACAGAATGGATGTTTTATCAAAGCATAGGCCTTCATGACAAGCAAAGAAACCAAGGACAACTGAGAGAACGTTATTGCTGAGGTGTTGAAGAATTGAAGGCACAGAGATGGAAAAATAAGAGACCCCCAAAGAATTTGTGGACTGATGTTTAACCTCCTGAACCTAAGGCCATTATTTAATTAAACTAAATATTATGGAAAAGGTGTCATTTAATATCTAACATTCGATGTTCATTAAAAAATGGCACAAATTCAATTCATGTTTATTTGTATAGTACTTTTCACAATACACTTTACAAAGCAGCTTCACAGAAATTTAATATTTCTATATTACAATTAAGAGTAATTTAGTGGTGACTATGTCAAAGTCCATATGGCAGAAATGTACAGGTACATATCATGCAGTTAATGATGTATTCAAGCAGAAATGGTGAACATGATTAACAGCAAAAAAAACAAGCTTTATTGCTAATAGTAATAATAACCCCCCAAGGACGGCTCTGGCAGCGAATACAACAATCCGAAAGTTGTATCAGTTTCGAATACAACTGAATTTAGGTCATTTGTTTTATACTTTATTACTGACTTTGCACTTGTCATTTTTTGTGAATTCAATTCAGATTGAAATCAAATTTGAAATCAAGCTTCCTGCTGTAAGCTTTTGCAACAAAGTTACCCTATTTTAAAGACACAAATTCACAGAATGAGCAAATGTTTAAGATTGAGATTTTTGTAATGGTATTTGTCCCCCTTGGTACACGTCAAGCGCGGGACCCAGTGCGCCCGCACCAGTTGCACCCCCCTAAGGACGGCCCTGAGTGCTGCTATCTATGAGGGGCATGTTCAGTGAGAGAGCAAACAGAGCACAACACTAGGCTAGGCACTGTCACTCTTTTCAGGCGCTCTGGTCTAACACAATCAAAGACATGTATCAAGGTTACTTTCCGTCAAGGGGTAAAATAAAGTCATCACTCACAGCCACAAAGTATGAAAACCCTGTAAACAGTCTGTGGGATTTTCTGCACTTGAGCACACATCATCCTATTCTACCATGCGTTCTGCTCATTTCCCCGTGAGTTCCTCCGCGCGGTGGTGAATGTGAACTTGCGAGAGACTTGCTGTAAAACATTAAAAACCCACCACAGCCCTAACTTCCAGAAGATGTTTGCTAACCCAATGACTGTGTCTAAGAGGACTGTGGGGGCTCAGGGGGATGTGATGAATGGGCCGAAAGAGTATGATGAATGTGGCTGCCGGGGTCTGTGTGTGTGTGTGTGTGTGTGGTGTGTGTGTGTGTGTGTGTGGATGATTGAATTAATATGCTGAATATTAATTGTAATCCGGGTTAATCACATGCAAAAAAAAAAAGACCTCAAAATTAAGATACATTCATATATCATTGTGGCAGATGAGTACATTTTTGAACAAAAAATGTAAATACTGTTGCTCTGTGCAAACATGATAGAATGGCTTCTTCTCCCATGAAATATTAATTTTTCACAATACAGTCAATTCCCAAATTGTAAAATCAAATCTCATCCTTTTCTCTTACAATATACTGTTTAACTCTGACATTTTGTCAGATTAATATGTGTTGCAAATACCAGGCTGGTGTTTTATTAGAACATTTGTCAAATATTATATTGAAGTTATCCTGTTTATAGTGACTGTGTGCTATATGTAGGATGTTTTACTGTAGTTTAATCTATAATATATGATCTTTTATTCACACTGAAAACTAGAGTAATGGCTACTAAAAATCAGCTTTGCCATCACAGAAATAAATTACATTAAAAAAAATATTCAAATAAAACCAGTTCTTTTAAATTGTAATAATATTTCAAATGTTTTAATATGTGTCCATTTTTCACAATGTTTTTACTGTATTTTAAATCAAATAAATGCTTGGTGAACAAGAGACTTCTTTCAAAAACATGAATAAATCTTAATGAGCCCAAACCTTTAATCAGTAATGTATAGTATGTGTAATATGATAGAAAACCATATTGAGTGCCCTGAACAGTTTAGGAAGGGGATTTGGGTTACACAGCTGCTCTTTTTGTGAAATCCCTGCTAGTTATTCTTGGTCACAACCTCTATTTTCTGTTACTGTCCAGATGAGGTAAAAACTGCTGGGTTTTGTCTGCTTTATAGCCCCAGTTAACCTCTCTAACATTACTGTACTCTCAACTTATGAACTTTTATATGCAATACACATTCTGTTAGCCTGTTCATGTTCCTGTTATATAAACCTTCCAGTTATATCTGTCTTTTCTCATTCTGCAACCTCAACTTTGTTTTATTAGGCCTTTATATTTTATTGAATATTTTATTATGTATACTCTATTCCAGAATATTCTGTAATCTTGGATCTATTATTGTAGCTTAGCTTCCAACCGTTCACTCACACATATCACAGGAGGCTTCAAATGATGTTCCTGTAGGGTTGCCTGCTGCTGCTGCTGCTCGTTTGGCAGGAAGTCACAGTTCTTTATGTAGCGTGGCAGGAGAGTGCTTTTCAAGCTTGTTATAAGTTGGCATGCAATAATAAATTCACCAGTACTGCAGAACATCTTTGAGGGGTCGCCCTAAGATGCATGCTTCTAAGTTATATAGACAGCAGCAGCTAGGTCAACAGGGGTGGGTCTGTCTTACGTAAACCCAGCAGATTTGGCACGTCACACTGGTAAGCACATGGAAAATGAAGCTGGAAGCTTTCTCTTTCCTTCTGTATATGCAAACCATCAGTCAAACTTTTGGACACACCTACTGATTTTTTATTATGGCTATTTTCCACATTTTAGACTAATAGTAAAGTCATCAAAACTATGAACAAACACAAATGGAAGTACGGGAATGCTGTGACCACAAATGAACGATAGATAGATAGATATGTAAGGATAAAAGAAACTAGAATACTTTGATCTCTGGACGCAAAACAAGCATGGCCCCATCGGTCAGGAACCCCACAGAGGGTTGGTGAGGAGGAAACGCCCTCTCTAACATATGCATCTGTGCATTGTCATCTCCTCCTCCTCACTTGGATTCACTCAAAATGCACGAATAAATGTTCTAACTGAATGCACAACATAAGATATAAGTCCAGGTTTGGTTTCAGTTGAATAGTTTCAAGGGCAAGTGGATACATGGTAGTAATTTACTACAAGATAATACGATCCTAAGAGTGTTAAGAGAAACTTTGAGCACCGTAGAGAGCAATACCATGCACATTACCTTTTGTTACCACCCAGGTCTGGGACCTGGCTTAATGCAAATTCCAATTGTTTGTACAGGCCTCCATTTGGAGGATGTTTTTCTTAGTTTGTATTTAAAGGATTGCAGAAAAAGGGTAAGGGCGATTCTGTAGCCAGAATGCCCGTAGCACAGAGTATCTCCACATACTCTGTACTATGTATTTTCTAAATACATCTAACATATTTAATCTCAGTTATGCATTTTACTCTTAGATTCATCTTTGATAATTTGATGTATTGTATTGATTTGATACCTTTGAATTGGCTATGTAGATAATTGGCATAATACATATATACATGACTGATAATAAATTGGTACATTTGATTTATTCTGACTCACTCTGAATTATTTTCTCAAGTAGATTAAGTGAAGGCTTATGTTTCCACAAATCTGCGACCAGGGTTAAGTGCACATTAGATCTCAGGAGATGAAGCATGGGGCGCATCAGGTGAGATTCTAAATTTCCTGACTAACCGCTTGACAGAGTTTACGTGTACTCAGTTACGTTAACAATGTGTATGGATTTGAGTATTAATTAAGTTGTATGAAGCTGTCAGCTGTCGGGGTCTAGACAAAGGTGGTCTAGAAGAACCGCTGATTAATATTTTGAGTATTAATTAAGTTGTACGAAACTGTCAGCTGTCGGGGTCTAGACAAAGGTGTTCTAGAAGAACCGCTGATTAATGTCTGAGCATTACATGGGTAACTGTAGGGGGCTAAAAGTATTAGCCATAAACCTCTGAATAAGGATCAAACTGGCGAGTTTTGTGATCGTGGAGCCCACGCATAGCGGCCGCCGTGAGGCATCCTAAGCGACATAGATTCCTAGTGAACGAGAAAAAATAAGTAAAGAGTTAATTAGAATAATCGAATGTAAGAATAATCAGAGACCGACAAACAACCAATGTGCCTTTCAACCTAAATTAGAATTCAGATACTAAAATGGAGTCAGATTGAGTTAAACCTAAATTGAATAACTCTGCGCGCTGAAAAGACCGAACACGCAAGAGACCTTCATCCGCCACTGGATACCTTCCTTGGACCAGGTGCGTGGACCTTACAGATAGATAGATAGATAGATAGATAGATAGATAGATAGATAGATAGATAGATAGATAGATAGAAAACTAGCCATGTTTACAGTTTTCACAGATGGGCTTTAAACACTGTCAGGTTAAGTGAGATGAATGACTAAGTTCCTCTTTTGCTCCACATGGGAAAAGCACCAGCAGTGCAGAAATGCTCAAAGTTTGTCACTTCCCACCCAGCCACTGGAGAAAGCTATTTGATCATAGTTATCCCTTCAACAGGTCCACAGCGTTCACAGAACTTTTCTCTATCTCGCGTGATCTTACAGGTAGGAAACACTGCCGCTGTGTGGTTAAACGCATTTTCGTAAATGCAGGTTATGGAAATGCCTAATGGCGCTTCTGAGCCGCCGTAACAGTACAGGAGCGACAACTTGTGCTAAACAAATGAGAATTTGTGCTAATAGTTTAAAATTCTATTCTTCAGTATTCTTTTCGCATATCATTTTTCTTCAATTACCGCCATTAAAGAATACTACAAAAAAACAACCCCAAACTTATCATTGATTTTTAGCTAAATTAATTTTATGCTCATTTTTGAAGAACAAAGTGGTTTATAAATCACGAACGTACATTGATTAGAAAGCACAAAGTCTTTTGACTAATAAATATGTAGGCTTTATGTTTACAAATGTACCCTATTCGAAGAACAACATAGGCTACAGACCAAAGCCGTTCATAGTACGAAAAATTATAGTTTAAGATATTTTATTATTATTATTATATTCGTTATTATATTCACGAAATAAAAAGTGAAATAAAAGACCAAATTAATTAAATGACAGTTAAAATGAATTTCAGATAAATTCTACTGTTTACCAAATAAAATATTCGATTTTTTTATTATTAATATTTGTGAGCTACTAAATAAACAAAGCAAAATAAAAATTAAACATTGTTTAGATTGACTAAATTTGCTTTTAAACATCATTTACTAAATAAAGGTTCAAAAAAAATACAAGGCCTAAATAACATCTCTGGTATCGCATTTTTTATTTATTTATTATTGATAAAGAACAAAACACACACCATACATCCATACATTTTTATTTATTATTTATTATTTAGTCCTAGCAGACCTGCTTTTTATCCAAAGCGACTTCAATGAAGGACAACGAGAAGCAATCCTTTGTTCCTTACAACAACTAAAATCGATCCACTAAAGCAAACTGTAAAAAAAAAAAAAAAAAAAAAAAAAAAAAAAAAAAAAAAAAAAAAAAAAAAAAAAAATAAATATACATATACACATTTAAAAAGAAATTAAATAAAATGACAAATGCATACAACAGAATTTCAAAACTTACCATTTAAATGAAAAACAAAAAATAAAACTAAAAACAATTCAAAATATTAAAGAACAAAAGTTATAAGAGTATAATAATGATTCTAACCTAACCCTAACCAACACACACAAACACTACATTAGGGGGGATACCCCACACACACACACACCCACACACACACACATATATATATATATATATACTGTATATGTACATACACATTTATAAATTCAATATGTATATTTTTTCATTTCCATTTAGTTTGTTGAAGTATTAACATAACTCAAATTAAATAAAACTAAAAACTTAACACAAGACCTATACAGACATAATAAATTCAGACATAATTTATACATAATAACGAAATGGATATTTCAAAAATACTATTATTTTGATTTGAACTATATGATATCCTGATACAGTATAAAAAATAAAGAAAAAGATAATAGTACATTTTCAAAAATAAAAGTCGACATAAATAATAACGTCACTGATTTTTGCCTATTCATTGTCCAACGCGGAAGTTTCATTGTGAGGTCACGTTTACGTGTTCCACGTCACGGAAGTCACAGAGATGATCCATTAGCGCCCTAAAACCAAGCGTTGTCGGTCTTGTGATGTTGCGGTACTCCACAGGATACAGACTCAGGACTGTCTCGGTAAAAGATAGCCGTGTTGTCCCCGTACCTCTCGAAACCGGAGGCGCTGACTTGGTGGGCGAGACTGTCTGCCGTTTTGCAGGCTAGCTCGCTAGTCAAGTAGCCGTCCAGCTGCCTTGGCGACGAGCTGAGTAACTAATCTAAAGACAGCCGTCGAGGCAGCTCGCAGTTATTTCCTTTTACGGTCGCCTTGTAGTGCGTAGCCATGGCAACTCGGCGACTGACCGATGCCTTCTTATTAATGCGGAACAATGCAATCCAAAACCGGCAGATTTTGGCTGAGCAAGTGAGTACATACGACCCCCGTCGTACTCTGAGTACACGTAGCAATGCTGCGGTGAGTCTAACGATCATTGTCTGAATTGATTGTTTTCGCGTGTGTGTGATTCTGAGCTAGCTAGACAACAGCCCTAGCTAGTGGTGTTTGTTGATGTCGACCGGCAAACCTCCGCTGTTTTGTTTGCCGTGTGAGGAGCTGGCAGGTCTGTGCAAACGCTTTCCGTGCAGTTGCATTTGGATTTACCTCAACGTACGAGAATGGCAATGAAATTACTAAAAGATGGGGATTGTCGTGCTAGTTTTGCGGACGTTTAACGTTAGATCCCCGGTTTAGCTGTTGGGGACGCCAGGGTCCCTAAAATATGATGGCCCCCTTTCTGAAATATAAAGGCAGCTGTATATTTTAGTGTGTGGAGATCCATATATACTGTGTGTGGAACAAAATTAAGCATTATGTTATAAGAGAAGTTAATTGTCATTGTGGCCTAAATAAATGCTGAAAATATGAACTGTCTTTTGTTTGCTAACTTCTAGAAGAGCTGATAGATGTATACATCTGAAGAGAAACAATCACATTTTTGCAGTTGTGTTTTATTTCAGATATGAATATCAGTATAATAAAACAAAGATGGTGATTAGTGACTAGTATTTAGAAGGAAAAAAAGACAGTAATGTCAAAATAAGTTGAAACTACCGTTTGGCTGTTTAGGGTTGGTAAGGTTTTTTTTTCTTCTTCTTTTAAGTGTCTTATGTGCACCAAGGCTGCATTTATTTGATAAAAAAATACAGTAAAACAGAAATATTGTGAAATATTACAATTTAAAAAAAAAAAAAATTATTACTACAGTGTCACATGATCCTTCAGAAAAAAAACGTTATTTATTTTAACATTTTAATGTGCTGATTTGCTGCTCAAGAAACTTTGTTAGAAATGAGTTACTAATGTGTAGTTGTATAGAAACGGTGATTGGCGGATGCGTTGAATGGAGCGTCCCAGCAACATTTTATTTGAAATAGAAATATTTTGTATCAAAGTCTTTTCTGTCACTTTTGATCATTTTAATGTATAATTGCTTAATAAACGTATTCTTTTCTTTTTCAGAAATTATTCTGACCCTAGACTTTTGAACGGTAGTGTAGGTTAGCTTTTTTTTTCCTGAAAATTTGATGATACAAAAATAGTTTTAATTAAATATTTATACATTCTGGATATTTTGAATCTGTTCACTAAGTTTGTTAGTTGAAGTTGCAAAATATAATGTAATTAACAAATCATGAAATCATTTTAAAATCATAATTTATGCCTTTATGTATCACTTTCCATTAAATGTCTCTAAGCTGTTATAATAGCTTATTTGTATGCATTTACAAACATAATAACTGTAGTGTGGCGTTTTATTGCTAAATTTCTGAAATATTTTTGTGCTCAATATATATACTTTGCTCTAGTTATGTTTTTATATTCGAAAATGAGACTCCAGAGGAAGCCAGTATGTTTTGTCTCCCAGTCTTCCATAGATCTTTCCTACAGATAAGCTATGCATCACATTTTTCTTTCTCTTTGATGCTGAATATTTTGATGCCTGCTATCCAGCATGCTTTTAAATAATCTAATATCTTTATAGGGTATTGACTGGGTCCTGACAGACAGATTTTGTGATGCAGTATTTGAAGCTGTGAAAAGTAACTAAAAGTTACAAGCACGGACGCCATTCTGATCATATATCAATCATGCCTGCTTGTGTTTTGTCTGGTGTAGTGGCTCCATTCCTTACCATCTGCTTGCATGTTGATTTTTGCCTGTTTGCACTTCAGTGAGTACTTCTTGATCTGCCTTGCAAAATCCTGACAGAATCTTCTGCTGTGCATTGCTCAGATCTACAGTAATCATGTCAGTGAGTTGTTTTAGGTTAAAAATAGGTTTTCTCTTCCAGCTTTATCTTTTATTGCTTCTTATGAATTCAGTAACACCAGAAAGTACTTTGTTTTTCCAAACCTAATATCTTATTTAATGAATTTATGAATCAGTAGCACAATTATGCAGTTGGATTTATTGGGCTGGAATGGACAAATCTTAAATGCCTGAAAACATTATAGCAACATGATGCCTTGATACATATGATGCACATACATTTTGTATCTATGTATTTCTTTCTTCCACATTAGCATATATATGGAATAATCTGCAGTTAAGAACAATTTGCATTTACTGGTTTTTGTCCCTGATTTGTCCAGTTCTGTCCAAGTCCTGCTGTCAGTCTTTTTGATGCTGATCACTGCTTTTTGTCTTGGCTCCTCTGCTTTCACTCCTCATGTTCCTCCTCTTCTCTTCTATCTCTCCTCTTACTGGATGGGGCATCGCTGGGGTCTTCCAATCACATTAGGAGTTTGATGAGGTAACCTTGATGTTTTAGCATCCCTTTGCTAAGCTCCGACCCCCTTGGTTACTGTTGCTACCTCAGATGTGCTTTACAGAATGTCTCATTGGAATGAATTAATGTTAATTACCACCGATAAAAACATAGTTCTGCACGTTAATTTAGGAATGAGTGCAACACAGTTTTAGCCACAGCATGAGCTTTTTAAACATTTGACAATCGTATCCTTTCCTCTTGTTTTAAATGACTCAACAACCTTTTATTGTGTTTTCCTATTAAATTGCTTTTAAAACCATCCAAACACACACACCTTTCATAGACTTTCATTAAAAAAGAGCAAGAGCTTGTCTGATAATATGATGGAACAATAGTAGGATAAAGTAGGATTGGTCTGTGCCATTTTTAAGGTGGGACTTAGTAAAGAGTCAGTCTGTTTGTGCAAAATTTGAACACTATACACTATTTGCTCCTCAGTTTTGATTAAATATTTTGAACAATAATTCTTTCAGCTACCAATAACAATCTCATACAGCTACATTTTATGATTTACTGTATTTAAATTTCGCCTGTGATGTTTACTGTTATTTCTCTCTCTCTGTCTGTTAGTTGGCCGATGACCGTATGGCTCTGGTGTCAGGCATCAGTTTGGATCCAGAGGCCGCTATTGGTGTCACGAAGAGACTCCCACCTAAATGGGTGGAGGGAGTGGATGAGGTAATTAGATGATTGTTTTAAGTGATCAGTGGCATTAAAGGAATGTTCCAATTTCAAAACAAGTTCAACTTTACTGACGGCATCTGTGGCATGCTATAAATTACCAGAGAAATAATATAGACTCACTCCTTAGTTTATTCAGACAAAAAACATGCACAGTAATGCATTTACAATATAAAAAAAATTTAATTCAAAAGTGACATTTAATGAACTGGACAAGACATTTATAATATTACAAAATTACAAAAAAAATTATAGTAAAGTTTCTTAGTCAGCAAATCCCATATTTAGTGTAATGTAATGGATCATGTGACACTGAAGACTGGAGTAATGATGCTGAAAATTCAGCTTTGCATCACAGAAGTAAATTACATTTTTAAATATATTAAAACAAAAACAGTTAAATTGTAATAATATTTCACAATATTACTGTTTTTTTTTAGCAAATAAATGCAGCCTTGTTGAGCATAAGAGACTTTTTACCAACGTTTAAATGTTAGTGAGTGTATATTAATTCTTGCATACATAAAAAGTGGTCCTTTTTTACTTGTAGGATTAATGTTGTAAACACAATTTTTTGTTTGTATTTAAAAATGGGGGATCAGTTTAAATAATTTCTGTGTTCATCAACAGTATTTATTTTGAACATAGATATAGATATTTGACATTCACATACGTAGACTTAGCTCAAATAAGGCTTCTGTCCATAGTCAACAGAGTGAATAGTGAATTCCTTGTTCCCGCAGATTCAGTATGAAATCACACGTATTCGTCAGAAGATGAAGGAACTGGCCAGTCTGCACGACAAACACATGAACCGGCCCACGCTGGATGACAGCAGTGAGGAGGAGCACGCCATCGAGATCACTACACAGGAAATTACACAGGTATAACACACACACACACACACACCTTATAGTGCCAATCTGTGTATAAACTAAAGGGACACCGCAAAACTAAGGCAGTTAATCACTGCACACATCATAAAGCTGAATTTACATCTGTAGTGTGTCTGCATATGTGTGTGTAGATGTTTCACAGGTGCCAGCGGGCTGTGACGGGGCTCCAGACTCAGAGTCGTCATTGTACAGAGCAAGAAAACCGGCTGTTGACTAATGTGGTCTCCTCACTGGCCCAGAGCCTTCAAGAACTGTCAATCAACTTCAGACACACACAGTCAAGCTACCTGAAACGTAAGTGTATGCAAACACAAGATATATGTTATTCAATCAACATTAGCTTTTACCTCATGCTGTTTATTTATGACAAATCTTTATGATGCATCTTACTTTCATTTACAGGGATGAAAAACCGTGAAGAAAGATCCAAGCACTTTTTTGACTCTGGTCCTCCTGTGGAGGAAGATGAAGATATTGCGCTATATGACAGAGTGAGAATGTTTTACTAATACTCATATTCACATGTGTTTTTAGTATATATGCGACATACATGTTTCTATTTTGGTGACTAGATTGGTATCAACCAATCGTTATCGCTTTAAATTATTGCCATTATTTTTGGAAGCAGATTATAGTTTAAACATTATATATAACAACATATATTGTAATGTTTTGATGCTTAATGTCCCTTGAAGCATGTAAATTCTAAAATCCAAACCTTTAGAGTGAACACTGTATAGATTTACATTAAATATGGGCCATAATATAAAATTAATAATGTTTTTTTTGTGTGTTTTTTTTAAACAAACATTTAGATATTGGTGTGCAGTGGTTGACCGATATATTTCCTAATATCAGCCAATATTTGGCATTTTTATGTTGGTGGCATTGGCCAATGTGTTTTTGCTTGGCTAATAAGAAGCTTTTATGTTGACAGCGAATAAATTATGCTGTTATATCCAGTTTGCCACTGTCATATTTAAGTCATATGTCACTGTGTGCTGAATGTAAAATTAGCATTACCTGATCTTTATTTAAGAAAATATGATTCCCAGTGCTAACAAACTTGCTGTGTCCACTGTTGGTTAGAGTTTTTACCTTACTTTTATTATTGTTTTTCTTTTTTTTTTTAATGTGGAAAAATACTCATAGGATACCGAATCCAATATGTTCTAAAAAACGTGAAATGTTAATTGTTACGATTTAGTATTCGTTTCGTTTTTTTTTTTTTTATTCAATTTAATTTTAATCTTTTCAACTTAAAAATCTGGTGCAAATTAATCCACCATTCAATTGCGCACTTTTTATGTATAGCATTCTTTTTTCGTACAGGTTGCCCGTCGCTACGTTTGGACGTGTCTTTCGCCTCTTCAGGGATTTACATATGACCAACTAGTGCTTTTTTTCAGCAAAACACAGTGGTGGTCTTGAAGCGTCTAGAGAGAGAAATGTGCCAAATTGTTCATTTCCATCTCTGACCGTACTGAGATATTTTAGATTGACTTGCGCAATGGTTGTTGAACAGGTCAGTGTGCCTTCCTGGTCAGGGGGGGGGGGAAAAATGTAAACGAACATTTAATGAATTACATAAACAGATCGAGGTGGCCCCGTCATTTATACCCGTTGCGTATCACATAAACCTGCCCCTGAAAGAGGTCGTACTCCACTTCCTAAGCAAAAGGTGGGATTTTATCAAAACACTTGAACAGGAAAAATTTTCAGACACCTGCACGCAAACCTGACTCATGCGGACAGACTTTTTTCCTGGAGATAGCAAGGATAATGAATAAACAGGTTTTATATTTACATTTTATTTCATCATATACATTACATTAATATTCCCACACTCGTTCTGAGATAAGCACTGGGAATTTACTAAGTCATTACGGAGAAGTTAAACCAAAATTATGAATTTAGACATAGCCTTTTTGTAGTGGATGCACTTGATTACTTTTCCTGTGGTGTGTTATGTTTTAATGACAGTGAGGAGTGCTGTAGGTGCACAATAATTTATCTTTAAACTAAACTGCACATCTCATGTTATGAGGAAATATTTTTAGCGAGAACAATGATCAATGATGCGCACTTACTTCGATATTGTGGCGGACACTGCTGGATTCGGTGGAACGGTCTATTTTCCGGTTTGAATAGGACCAACTGAATAATAGCTACTGTACAACCACAGCTGCACAGAGGTGTTAATGTCATGTGAAGGCATCTCCACAACATTATGAAAAATACCACTGTATTTGAAGGATACAACTCGAAGAAAACGGTAAGATTTGCACGTTAATGTGTATGGCACAAGATGGCAGTATGGTCCTAGCTTTTCTTTCATGTCTTTCACTACTTTACGGTGTTAAACATGGTGTCCGTGAGGACATGCATGGAAAAGAGAGGCAAGAGGTTATGCTATAAACCATAGACTTTTGTAAGCTCCTATATGGTGATTTTCGGGGAGGATCGGGGGGAGATTCACGTGCGCACACTCTTTCTTCCCCGGACTGGTGGCTTTATAAAGTGATTTTTGCGCAGTTTCTGCGTACACAAGTTTTATAAATCCTTAAAACCTTGAGCTACACAATCTAGCTTTTGTGCCTACGTACACTTTTAGGATGAAATCTAGAGAGTTTTATAAATGAGACCCCAGGTCCTGTCCTAATACTTGTACTATTTTAGATTCTTTAAATGCATTTGTTATTTATTTTATATATATATATGTGTGTGTGTGTGTATATATACTTCAATTTTAAATCTGATTTAATATCAATTATATAAGTATTAATAAATAAAAATAAGAATTATAAATAAATTAGGTTCAAACTCAAAATGAATTTTATGCTTCCTTGACTGAGGCAGTTGCATAAATATGCAAAATATATATTTTTTAAATATGCATTGTTAATGTCAATGTAAATTTTATTCAGGGCACAGTCCTCGACAGAATCGACTTCAATGTGGAGCAAGCTTGTGTCAAAACAGAGGAGGGTCTGCAGCAGTTGCAGAAGGTGAGGCTCTTATCAAGCCTGATGATGTGTTAAGCATCATGTCAAGGGATGTAATTGCTTACCCTTACTTTTTCAGTCATTTGTTGTGTATTATAAATGTACATACAGTATCCACATGACATTTAAAAATAATATTACATAGCAGAGATGGAAAGCACACTCAACTTTTCTCTTTCCTTTCTTAGGCTGAACAGTACCAGAAGAAAAACCGCAAGATGCTGGTCATTTTAATTCTCTTTGTCATAGTTGTTGTTCTAATCCTTATTCTGTTCGGGACAAAGTTTAGATGAATAATTCCATGGCCTCTAGGAGGGATCTACCTGTATGTATGAGAGAAACTGATGTGTGTGTGTGAAGAAGGTTTAGAAGGTGCTTCCGTTTTAAAATACTACACCACAAAGTGAAGATAAGGACGCCCCCTGCTGACCAACAAGTGCAGTGTGCGGAGACATTTGTGTGTTTATTTCTGTTGTGAGAGGCAGCGTAAGTACTTGGGTTCCTTTCAGAGTGCCATTTTTCTTCATTTTTTCACACAAGCACAGTAATTAGGAGTTTGGATGTGATATGGCAGCATGTTCAATCCCAACTGCCCTTGTCGTCTAATTTAAAGAGTAAACAGGAAGATGATGGGAAAGATTAGGAATCCTCGGAAGATGATCATATATGCTTGGGTGAATTTCTTCAAAATAATGTCCAGGTCATATTTTTTTGCTAGTTTCCCTCTCAACTCTCATTACTGTAATGCATAATTAAATTATTTAAATCAAAAGTACAGTTGCAGTATTACAGTATTTTTTTACTGTACAGCAGTGGTACAAATCTAATGGGAATCACCATTGATAATAATGGAAGGTAAATTAGAATACATTAAAATAACTGAGACTTTAGGGGGAATGGCATTGTTAGTGAAAATAATTTTCATGATGCTTTCTTTATATAATAGTATTCAGTACTAGGGGTTAATGTCACCTGAAACGTTTTTCCATAAAGATTCACCCACTTTCTTTCTCTTGTTGGGTTTCAGTCCTGGTAGTGAGCTCTTACATGAAACCTGTCATAAAACTCACCTGTCTAAACGCCTTTGACTCAGCCCTTTGCTTGTAAGGTTAGGATGGAATAAATTTGATGCAAGCCCAAAATGACATTATAAACTCTGTTTTCCTGTAATTTAATCTGACATTTTGCTGTGTATATGTGTGTGTTTGAGAGAAGACGCACTGACACTCCAGTCAACCATGACGGAAACTGAGGAATGAGGAACATATACTCAAAGCATTTACCATGTTCAGTTTTTATTGTTTAGTTTTTTTATGTGGTAAAATGAAAATCATTGGGATTATGACAGGGGTTGAATGAACTGAATGTTACATTGTCCTTTACGAGCGTCCATTACTGAGAGTTAATTCCTCTGTTCACGTCAGCGGAGGCGTTTAATGCACCATCATGTGTTTATCTACGTTTTAATGACAGTGTTCTTATGAAATCAGTATCATTTCAGTGAAAAGCGGGAGTGATTCATCAAGATTTTTTGATTCACTCCGTTCCTTGCCTTAAAGAGTGAACATTTGTGTGCTGAATTTGGAATGTTTTTAAAGCTATCCTTGTCCATGTTTCATTGGCTGGTGTTGTCACTGCTGTATCCTTCAGTCTGACCTTTGAACTTAAACTGAACTTTGACCTTCAGTCTCAGACTGAAGCTCAGTGGGGTCGGCTGACTGACTATAACTACTGTTCCCCGGACAAGATGAAATAATTTATTTTAGATGCAAACACGTGTATAGAGTTTATGGAGTTCTATTGTTGTCCGTTGGTAGTCCAAAGTCCTTTCATTTCTTTGTTTATTATTGTAATGATGATTTACTTTCTAAAATCAATTCCTGTTGGCTTTTGTGAAGGGCCACTATTGCACCACTACTGTATGATGGGGTAAAATCACGTTGTTGACATATTATTTTATAAATACAGAGACAGTTTATTCTTGTTATTTTAGAAGGTTTGAAAAAATATAACTGCCCATTCAAGGCTTAAATCCATTTCAAGTGATTTATTCCATGGTTTTGTGATTTTTCACATGGTTTTTATATGTGAATATAATATTTTTCTGCCATTACGGTACTACTGTATGCTATATGAACCTTCTGTAAACGCTGAACAGGTTTCTAATGAAATTAAAACAAACAAACAAAACAAAACAAAAACTCTAGCTAATAAAGATGGCATGTTGTGTTATTTTTAATGCATTTAATCTGGATAGTTTAAGTTATTAGACCAATAGTAACTATGGCAGGCTTTTCACACAACTAAAATTGTTAACCCCTCACTAAATCGGCTCTAAAACTGCTGTTGTAGTAAGACACGAATCACAACATGCCTTCTGTCCATCTGATTGATACTTCTTCAGCAAGTAACATGTATCATGAAAATATCAATCTTAAACTAAACAATTTTTGGGAGATATAGTGGCACTAATATTTATGATCCATTTAATTTAATTAATCCTGTACGCTGTTTATAAACGCATTGAGATTTCCATTAAAGAGGCTATGTAATCTCATCCTCCATCCATCCAATTTGACATAATAACTAACTGCACCAATTGCCTTTTTAAAATATAATTTAATTCTTTTTTTTTTTTTTTTTGCTTATTTGGGCCTCTCCGTCATACTATAAATGAAGCCATAAACACCTGATAGTCTCAAATATAATACAATATAGACAGCATCTCCCAGAATTGAGTACCACAACCCCTCACAGAAGTGAGTACATTTTTGTAAATATTTTATTATATTTTTTTCATGTGACAACACTGAAGAAATTTCACTTTGCTACAATGTAAAGTAGTGATTGTACAGCTTGTATAACATTGTAAATTTGCTGTCCCCTCAAAATAACAACACAATAACAGCCATTAATGTCTAAACCGCTGGCCACAAAAATGAGTACACCCCTATGTGAAAATGTCCAAATTGGGCTCAAAGTGTCAATATTTTGTGCGCCCATCATTATTTTCCAGCACTGCCTTAACCTTCTTGGGCATGGAGTTCACCAGAGCTTTACAGGTTGCCACTGGAGTCCTCTTCCTCTTCTCCATGACGACATCACGGAGCTGGTTGATGTTAGAGACCTTGAGATGCTCAATAGTGTTTAGGTCTGGAGACATGCTTGGCCATTCTATCACCTTTACCCTCAGCTTTTTTAGCAAGGCAGTGGTCATCTTGGAGGTGTGATTGGGGGTTCGTTATCATGTTGCATAACTTAAGCCCGCAAGCCCATGGCTCACGAAGTGAGGGGACCTGCTTGTGCTCAGTATTCCATTACACTGTTGGACATTCATGGTTCCCCTCATGAACTGTCGCTCCCCATTGCCGCAGCACAGTCATGCAGGCCACCAGACACAGACACCACTAACCCAAGCTCCCACCAGGGATAAACAATGCTTTGAGCTGGTAGGCAAGACGACACTTTCTTTGTGTGTACAAAAAAAAAAACAAAAACACTGTCTTTGGCATCCTCCCACACTGTTGACACGCCACAAAACAACCGTTACACCATCTGAACAAATAAATTTATCTTGTCTCACAGACCACCGGACATGTTTTTCCATATTCCTGTCCTTCAAAAGTCTGCTTTCTCAAGGGCGCGGAACGGTGGGGTTAGCGGGCTGTTCTTTGTCATCACATCTTAGACAGGGCTGTGTCCTTCTTTCTGCTGACAACAGCCGATAATGCGACCATTTGATACCGTGGGCGGCGCTAGTCTGAGCACTGACAGGCGGACCCGCCACCCCTTCAACCTCTGCAGCAATGCTGGCAGCACTCTTACGTCTATTTCCCAAACACAACCTCTGGCTATGACGCTGAGCACGTGCACTCAACTACTCCGTCAACTGGTCTTTGGTCGAGGAACCCTGGCGAGCCTGTTCAGTGGAACCTGTCCCTGATTAAAAAAAAAAAAACCCTTGTATGGTCGTGGGGCCATCAAGTGCGCAGCGTCTCAGGTTTTCAGGGTCTTTTTTGAATCTTCTTAAGCCTACCCAGTGGTGTGGCCACCCGGGCTCCCTGGTCGATCGACTTCCCTCTTGCCAAGTTACAAGCTCACACCCTAATCAAACACACCTGAAGCACTAATTAGGGACAAATTCAGATCACTTAAAAGTAAAGTGCAGAATTGGTGATTAGAGTTGGAGCGTAAACTTGCAATGACAGGCGATCGCCATGAAGCAGGGTTTGCACGCACCGGGCCTACGTACGCCATCTTTCATTGAGAGCACCAATTCTTTTTTTTCAGTCCTCAGAGAGGTTGTCGGTTGCCATGAGCGGCCATGTTGAACTTCCCATTACCAGTATGAGAATAGTGCAGCGATAAACAAATTTTTTAATAAACACACACCTGCTCAAAATTACTACCCATAAAATCACACCTGAGACCGTACCAAAAAAAAAAAAAAAAAAAAAAAAAAAAAATTAGTAACAATAATGCGTTCACATGACAACCGGGGCGAGACATGGCGAATTGGCCCAATTTTTGGACATGTTCATTTAGGGATGTACTCACTTTTTGTGGCCAGCGTTTCCACATTAATGCTGTGTGTTTGAGTTATGTTGAGGGAAATAAAAAAGCAATTTACACACTGTTTATAACAAGCTGTACACGGGCGGCGGTGGTCACTAGGCTTTACATTGTGAGCAAAAGTGCCAAAAGGGGTAGTGTGGTCTTCAGTGTTATCACATGAACGATAATAAAATATTTACAAAACAACTGAGGTGTACCTCACTTCTGTGATATACGTATATTTAGTTTTTCTACTCTATTTATTTTTGTTTTTTTGTCTTTATTTGTTGGGGGGGTGGGGGTAATAAATTTTCACAGTCCGTTCTCAAATTGTAGATTTTTCGGGACTTGGTCATAGAAAAAAAATAAAATTTGACAAAATTCGCAAAATAAGTCAGAGTACAAATGTGTTCATCAGATAACTCTTCTATGTCGATCAACACCATGGATGATTTCTCCAGGGATCCATCCCAAGTTATTACCATGTTCCTAAAGCACCCCATTGGCACTACCCTCCAAGGATTCTTCCCTTATGTTATTACGTAAATAAGCCTTTGCGTTTTTAAATAAGCCCTCTCTTGGTCGAAAAACTGAAGAAATTCTATATTAAATCAATATTTAAGATAGCGCGGTTCAGCACGAGGGCCCGACTCGCGAGAGACCGACCAGGAGAAGCCGAAGTCAAAAGTGCACAAATACATCCCATATCTGAAGAGACTCTCATCAAATTACGGGAGGGGGGGGGGAAGCGGAAAATGGCGAACGTACTGCTCGAGTTCAAGGCTTCTGCCGGGGACTCAGAGCCGCAGACCCGCCCGGTCCTCTTCGTCGGCCAGCTCGCCAACCTGCAACAGCTCAACTGGACCCAGGTGAAAGGGAAACTGCAGCCGGTGGTCACCAAAGAGGTACGTAATGTTAAATAAAAAGTAACTGAGCTTGTAAACACGTTGACGTTAGCTTACCGGCTAAAGTTAAGAGAGAAATCTGCCTCTTCAGACTAGTGTTATGTAACAGACCGCATATCTGCGTTTACTGATGGAAACGTCAGGGTAACAAAATCAGTTTAACGACACATTGTTCTTCTAGACTGGCTGTTACATATTTCAATAAAATGACACACTTCACAGTCAGCATTTCACTAATAAAAAGTGCCATGGTATTCTTGGAAGAACAATAGCAATATCATTTTTTTTTTTATCTTGAACGTGTGCAGTGGTGATATTTTGGAGAACTACATAAATCTGTTATCATTACTGCCCTACAGCCACAGACCTTTTTTATTTTTAAGTTATTTTTAAATTAAGTCAGCCACATCATGTTGTTTAGTTTAGAGGAAACACTTGATCAAATCAGAGTCAAGCGAACATTTATTATCAGAGCAGGATTTCCTGATAGACTTGATGGTCTGGATTGTTTAGTTTTCCTGCTGTTATTGATAATGTATGATGATCTGCATGATGTTATTTTACTTAATACTGTAGATTCGTTTTCAGGTACACTAGCAAATAATATAGCGTGGTAATATCATTTTTCACTACATATTTTAATTTATGTGTGCGGTATCTGTTTTTGCTTCGGCATTGGGCCTCAGTCTGATCCCAACCGCTAACTATCGTTGCCCGCTGTATTTGAGTTTTTTTGCGCCGTTCGGCCTTCCTTCAACGATTCATTCGTCAAACATCCCATCATCCGCAAACCTCCTCACCCGGTCTCGGTCCGAACCGTTCCTGCCCGCCGGCGAGGAGCAGAACCGCTGCATTAGTGGTCAGTCTCAGTTTCACACCATTACTTAGTGCAACTGCATTTGTACTTTACTTAAAAAAAAAAGAACCTTTCCTTGCTTTGCGTTGTTCAACTAATACCGGGAGAACAGGCTGCTGAAAATCAGACCTTGGCCATTAAATGACTAAATTGCATTTAAAATAGTAAAATAGTTCTTTATTTAAATTTGTAAATATTTCACAAAAAGTATTCGTTTAACTACAGGAATAAATATTAATAAGTTCGTTTTCATCAACCAGTTTTAAAAAAAAAAAAAAAAAAAAACAAGAGGTAAACATGAAAGCAAATTTAATGCATCGTGGTTTTGAAAGTGTACTATACACTTTAAAAAATGTTAGAAATTAGATCATAATTAGCAAGAGTTATTTTCTCTTAAGCAGTATTGGTGCCACAAATGATTGGTTTTTTACGCAGCTCGGCTTGAAAGACATTTCTTCAAAGTTTAATAGTTAATAGTTAGAACCACGGACTTGAAATATTTTTTGGGATTTTTCAGGGGATAGGTGGTGCGAGATGCACGAGAAACAAACAAATCTGTGTGTTGTTGGCGGGTCATCGTAGTGCCATTGCCACTAAAAAAGGGGAGTGCTTGCGTTTCCCCGCTCAAAAAATAAAAAAAAATAGACACGGATCGCCCGCGTCTCATGACACTTCTCGCGACAAGAAGAAGCCCTATCACTGGTTTAAGAGGGGGGTGGGGGTTGTCCCAACAGTGGTGCAGACAGGAGCGTAATCCCGCTGTAGGTCTCCACCTGATAAGTGTAAGGCATAAAATAAGTGTTCAGGGAGCTACGCGCTAAATGCCGCATGGAAGAGGTGCACAACAGATTAAGTTGGTTGCTAGATAATTTATGATTATGCATCATTATATCACATCCATTTGAATGTGCAAGTGGTTGTTTCCAGTGTCTTGCCAGTGCAGCGGATGGAGTTCGTCTGGCTGCTCGAATCGTAGACGCTCCATGCAGCGAAATGAATACTGATGACTTCCTAAAGGCAAGCATTTCTACTCGCAGTTTTATTTGTACAATATTATTTATTATTTATTTATAGTATTAATAAAATATTTTTTTGTTTTTTTTTTTTTGTGTTTCATTTAAATTTAGGAGTAATTGTTTCGAATAGTGGTAGCTTGGGGATTTGCCACCTTGGTTTTACGTATTTTAGCCAATACGTTAAAGATACATGTTATTATATTCAGGGGGGTAATTTAGTAATTGTATAGTGCTTTAAACACTGGATTTTGTTTAATTTTTAGCAGGTTTCTGGCGGGTCTACAAAAAACGGCTTAGTCTTATTTAATTCGTCCTTCATAATTAAGGCCTTAAAGTCTTTGCATCAGATCAAAAAATGTGCCTTAAATTCTAAGTTTTTATGGGTAAATTCAATGTTTGCATGCAGTGGCCAAAAATCAATATCTTCCTCTGTAATTTTCTCTACTAGTTCTAACAGGAAACATCCTTAAGGGATAGTTCACCCATAAATGAAAATTTTATGTTTATCTGCTCACCCCCAGGGCATCCAAGATGTAGGTGACTTTGTTTCCTTCAGTAGAACACATTTGATGATTTATAACTCAAACCGTTGCAGTCTATCAGTCTTATAATTCATGGCAATGGTAACAAAATTTATGAGAGTAAAAAAAAAACATGCACAAACAAAACCAAATTAAACCCTGTGGCTTGGAACGACGAGGTTTCCCTAAGACACTAAACGATCGGTAGGGGGGGTTTTGTGCCAGAAACCGAACAGTATTTATCTAATTTTTTACCTCTAATACACCCAGGACCACTGATGGTCCACTGTCTCTTGTGTTGGTGCGTGTGCACAGCATGGTCCGTTGAGAAGGAGTGTGTAGTGCTTCTGTCGTAGTTTACGCAAGCGCCGGAAGTGATCTCTCGCGCGTATACATCAGTCATTGTTTACACGGTGCACAAACATTGTAGGTATGACGGCTAATCAAATGGTACTTACTTGCGCTTATCCGGATTGTTCAAGCCGACTTCTGAGCCTGCTCGCCTAAAGTTATGGTTGATTGCTCTCGGCTGGATATCAACACACTGTGACGATTCGGCTGCCTCCCCCTAATTATCAGCACCACCCCGTCCCTTAATCGCCCAAGCCCTAAATCGCCAGGACTCATGATCGGCCGACATGGTGTGGAATGTAGGGCGTGAAGAAAAGGGAGTATGAAACTATAAATAGCTAGGGCTAGGCTGCGATAGATGCGATTGGGGGTCACCTGACCCGAAATGGGGCCATCAGTAAAACAACCACAAGCGGCCGCTGTTTAACAAATGCCGAGGCCAGGCAAGCCTCTCCGCGGGATAACCGTGTCTCTTCTCTTTCCCCGTGGCCATTGCACGCTGGTGTCCTCGTAGGTTATGTCCAGCGGGGTGCGCAGACAAAAAAAAATGGAACTACTCTTACTCCCGTAGCCGCCAGAGTGGCGTGCGCTAACCGTGACCCCGCATGACCTCCGGACGCGAACCGCCTCCTTACCCGGCTGTTGGCCCAGGATGCAGGTCGCTTCTAGTCCCTGTTCAAGTGCTTGGGCAGTGACAGGACGAAGCCTCTGATTAATAAGGGCCCGGCCGCACCCCTCCCCCCCGGACCGAGAGTGACGCGTCTGCCTCCCAGAACTCTGGTCTGCCCCTTACCTGACCCTCCTTCCTTCCTTACCAGACTGCCCTTTCCCTTCACAAACCAAACCCCACGCACAAATACTACAGGAACACCAGATCCCCTTTATTTTGGACACTTGAATTCCCTTTTTTTTTTTTCTGGACACTTGTTTATTTTTCTGTTAATAAGTTGTTGTCGGTACGGTTCCGTTTGCCTCCTCCCTCTCCTTTCCCCGCGACAACACACCCATTACGTAAACTCTCCGCGAGAAGCGTCGTACAACCTCACGCACCACACACCTCACGCACCGGGGGGGGGGGGGGGGGAAAATGCCCGTGCGTGTGCACAACTACAATGTTGTGGGACATAGTGTGTATTAGATGTAATATGAGTATAAATACGTTCGCGTTTTCTGTCACAAACTATCGTTTCGTTTCTTGACATCAATGTCGTCACAGCCGCAGAGTTTAATTTGGATTTGCTGTGCATGTTGTTTTTATACTCTCGAGATTTTTTGTACCATTTTCCATGCAATTATATGATGATAAATTGCAACAACGGTGGAACTTAAAAATCCATCACATGTTCATTCTTGGATGCCCTGGGGGTAAGCAGATGAACATAAAATTTTCATTTTTTTGGGTGAACTATCCTTTAAAAAAAAATCAAGAAGATACACATTTACTTTACTGCAACATGTAAAGTTTTGGTCTTTTAAAAACTGAACGAATTCATTTTGAATGGGGAAATGGGCGATGAAAATGTATTGTCCTTTTTTATAATTTTCACTTAAGAAGGACTGTTTTCATCTAGCGTTTCTCTTTTATTGTAGTTATTTCAGGCGGTTTAACCATTAATTTTAAATGTTCGTTTTTATGATTTATGTATGTGTTTAGTTTATGTAGTAGAAAGATAGCTGAATGCTTTCCTTCCTCCCTTTCATCGCGGGGGGATCTTGTTTCCCCCTTTTCTAAAGGTTTTCCGACGTGGTCTTATTTCTTTTTTTTTTCCCATACCTCCTTTGTTCTTTGCGTTGTTTGCTTTTTCCGCTCATGCAATACATACATTATTTCAAATCTTCTGCAGAAATCAGGAGGCGGTGGAGTCAATGATAGGATCACTTCACTCCAACTAAATTCGGAGAGGACCTGCAAAAACAGAAAGGGGCATTTTGAGTAATCTTGTTTCTTCTTTAAAAAGTCAGGCCCTTGCCAACCGTTTCTGATCTATGATGAAAACCTGAAGCTTCTTGCATTCTCACACCAAGGATGATGGATGAATTTTATTTAACTGCGACTTATGCTGCTTTCTAGTGCTTTTGCTGCTTCTTCCAGATGAAGTTTTTCTGGCACGTAAAGAAAAATCGTGCACGCCATTTTAAGCTTAAATGCATTTTGTTTAGCAAAAATGACGCAAGCAACCGTTACTCTGTGCATATGTTTACATGTGCAAAATCATTCTCTCTTTAGGCATCTATGGAGTTGGTAAAGCTGCTCAGCATCCTCCTGCATTGGCTGTGCTCAGCCACACTCCCTCAGGAGCCACACAGGCCATTGCCTGGGTGGGCAAAGGCATTGTCTACGACACCGGCGGTCTCAGCATCAAGGGCAAAGTAAATACTGCACCTCGCTGTCTGCCGAGTGCACTAAACGGGCAGAGCACTCAATAATACTATGTTTTTTTTTAAAGGTGAAGTTTGTAATTTTTTTTTACAGTATTAATATGAAACCCATTCCAGCTTAATATGCAGAGTGTGCTGTAAGAAACACATTTTTAGGTTGATTTTCCACAAAAAAATGCCATCAGAGTGGACTGTTCGTGAGACCAAATGCAGATATTTTGCAATGCTTTTTGGTGCCGCTAGAGGCACACAAGTGACACCTCTCTGTTAAACATCAGACTCTATCTGCATTTAAGATTATATATTGTTTGTACAATTTATTTTTCTCTCCTTTATAGACCACAATGCCGGGAATGAAGAGAGACTGTGGAGGAGCCGCAGCCATTTTAGGAGCTTTTAAAGCTACTGTTAAACAGGTACTGATTATTTTGGCAACTAAAGATTACTGGCTGCTAAACTTATCTACATTAAAGGTCCTAACCCCTGTCTCAAGTGGGCAGCCAAAATGGCTTGCACTTTACACCTGGTATTAATATGTGTCTCCAATCCATCCACAGTGACTGTGTAATATTTTGTTGATGGGAGGGTGTCTTATTTCAGGACTGCATGCATTTTCAGTGTGTGTGAAGTCATGTGCTTGTATACACTAGCTTTCAAAAGTTTGGGGACAGTAAGATTTTTTTCAATCTCTATTAATCTCTATTCAGAAGTCTCCTTATGCTCACACATCATTAAAAAGCGTTTAAAATTTAATTTAAAAAACTCTAATTTTGAAATATTATTACAATTTAAAATGACCTTTTACTATTTTAATCTTTTAATTGTTTAATATGTTACTTATTCCTGTGATTAAAAAAAGCTGCATTTTCAGCAACATTACTCCAGTCTCAGTGTCACACGATCTTTCAGAAATCACTCTAATACTAATTTACGAGCTAAGAACATTATCAATGTTGAAAAACAGTGTGCTGCTTCACTTTTTTTTTTTTTTTTGTTTTTTTTCTTTTTTTTTTTTTTTTTCGTTTTTTTTTTTCTTTTTTTTTTCCGGGAAAAATCAACATTACATTTATCATTTAGCAACGCTTTTAGTGAAGCCAAAGCGACTTACAAATAGGACCATAAAAGCATTTCACAACTAACAAAAGAAAGCCACAATATTAATGCCAGAAGGGACAAGTCTGCGTTTCGGTTAGCCTAACCCAGTGCAATGTAGCCAGGTGTATATATGTGCTGTGTGTTATGTATATGTCTATATATATAATTATATATATATATAATTATATATATATATAATTATATATATATATATATATTACCCACACACGAAAAACCAATGACGATAGAAAGAAATATAGAAAGGCAGTGTTTCTTTGTTTGTTTTTTAATACACAAAAAAGAGACTATAACATTAGATAAGTTAGAAAATAGAATATAAATTTCTATCAGTAAGGTCCAACAATAAAGTGGCAACAGATTGTTTTTTTTTAGTCGTTTCTTGAAAAGCACATTTTATAACATTATAAATGCCTTTACTCTTACTTGATCAATTAATGCATCCTTTCTGAATAAGCTGAAAAATTCGCTTGCTGAAAAATTTTTAAATTAAAACTGAGTCTATATTTTTGAGCATGTTTCTGGTTTTTTGTGCTTATCAAGACAGTTGTTTTCTTCTTTTCTTTTAAAATTGTAATTTTTTGTTGTTGGTACGTGCTTACGGTGGCATGAGTGATGCGTTTAGATGTCTGACTTACAAATGCGAATTACTCTATTCCTATTCCCTGAGACATCTGAAACAATACATTTGTAACCTGTTTTGCATCTTATTGTGATCGGCATTGCAAGCACAAAATTATGTGAATACCAGGTGCACCTTAACATGTTTTGAAGCTCTGAGTTACCTTCTGTTGCATGTCGTCCAGGGCTTTAAGGCCCATCTTTCTCGCGGTTTTTCCCTGTGGTCTTTTTCTTTTGCTCCCTAGCTATCTGAGAAAGAACTCAGTGGGACCTACAGCCACTCGACCAGATGATATACACACTCTCTACTCCGGAAAGTAAGTTTTGGCTCGCCAATGAAAACATCGTCCATGTGTCCTAACCAGCGATGCAGTTTGCCTGTAACTAAGGTGTGTTTCCATGATTTCTCAGAACAGTGGAGATAAACAACACAGATGCTGAAGGGAGGCTGGTGCTCTCTGATGGTGTTGTATATGCAAGCAAAGATCTTTCTGCAGACATCATACTGGACATGGCAACACTGACCGGCGCTCAGGTGCATTGGTGTTGACAGACATAGTAGTGTGTTAGGATCTTCTGAATGCACTTGCTTGCTTTTCTTAATTCTTTATTCAATTTCAGTGCAGTCATTCTATCTTCTTTGAGACATCTGACTACAAGTCTTTACAGGTTTTAACTGAGAACAAGATCTTGTATATTGATATGAAGAGTGTCACAAGATATCAGGGAGAATTGGAGGATTTCCAGAACACAAACCACTTCTCTGTTTATCAGCAAACACGTATCGTTGTTTTAAACTGCTTTATGGCTGTTGCACTTTGGATTTTGGACAAAACCGGTTAGATCTTGACTTACAGTATATCTTGTGTGTTCATAATCATGTGATGGAAGCTCTTTTTTTTTTTTGAGTGGCCACTGAATCACTTCTTTGTTTTTCATCATGCATTTTAGTCACTGATGCTGACCAAAAAAATCCCTTTGATCAGACAGCAACATGTAAGAAAAAAAAACAACTTTTATTTTTTAATTCAGCAAGGCTGGATTAAATAGATCAACAAGTGACAGTAAAAGGCAATTTATAAAATGTTATTTATAATTTCACATAAATGCTAATTAACAAAATAAATTTTGGGACTATTGAAGAAAAAAAGTAGATAACAAGACAGGGGTTTCCCACAAATGTTTTTACAATAAGATGAGGTTTTTTTTTGACCAATCAGCATAATTAAATTATTTTTTCTGGAGGATCATGTGACACTAAGACGGATAATGAGCTTAAAATTCTCTTTGTGTCATCACAGGAAATATTAGATTAAAACAAACAATTAAATCAATAATAATTTAATACTACACCTGTTCTAAACCGTTCCCAATCAGTAAAATGGAAGTCCCACACGACGCAAACCTCTGTCACGGTTGATGCTTTCCGTTTTCGTCTTTGTCCTGGGTTTCCTTCAGTGAATCTCCACGGTTGACGTATCCCCTGCCTGGTATGACCAACAGTGAGCATGGAATTGCCGCTTGTGTGAGACCGGGCCGCAGGCAGCGGAGACGACCTGGCCACATCTCCTCTTGTCTATAGCTGCCCCGAGCTTCACTTCAGATTAATTAACCCAGCTGTGGCCTGACATGACGAACTCTGTGCTGTGAGAAACCGTGAGAGAGGGGTTTGGAGTGAAAGGGTATAAAGAGAGTGTACTGACTTTTTCCCCATGACACAAATGTTCACAACACAATGAATACTATACTTCCGATTACCGTATTTGTGTACCAAACATGGCATATAATTGTTTACCCGTTAGGACATGATGGGACTTTTAATCTTTATTTTTTTTTTTTTTTTTTCCTGTTTCTTTTTTTCATTTTACATATTCCTTTTTTACTTTAAAACTTTTTTTACACACAATTATTTTTTTTTATTTGTTTCATTTTTATTTTACAAATTTAAATTTTTTTGTGCCTGTTTTAATTTAGGTGTATGTTTATTTTAATTTATTAACGTTTTATTATTTTAACTTGCATTTTTAACTTTATATTAAAACAGTTTTTTTTTTTTTACATTTTACTTTATTTGTATATT
>JADLZN010003093.1:0-18209 GCA_018155175.1 Sinocyclocheilus anophthalmus
TGAGTGTTTTAGATGTATTAAAGTTTATAAGATGTATTAAAATTATATATTCATCACCAAATGCTAGAATAAGGATCAACAGCCACCTCACCCAGAATATTAATTTGTAAAGAAGTTGCTGCCGAGGCTGCCCTCTTAGCCTTGCCCATTTCTCCTTATTTATTGAGCCCATATCACAGTTAATTAAAGATGAACAAAGTAAGGGTTTGAGGTTTAGAGCAAAATATTTGTCTGTACACAGAACGGTGTGCTGTTATTTGTTACAACACTAGAATTTTCCTAGGCTGATGTCTACCTAAAAAAAAATAAAAAATTGGAATTGACCCTAGATTAAATGTCCAAAAAACACAATTCTTAAGGTACAGTATAATTAAACCCCTCAGAATGACATGCTGAATATATTTAAAATGGAATTCACCAAGTATTAAGTAACTGGTAATTACAATAAATAAAAAGGAGCATAAATGGAAGAAAACAAAACTAGAGGTATTTCGTATTGCATGGAGGGAAAGTTCTTGTACAAACAGAAAAGCCTTAAAAACTGCTAGATCTGATTACTTTTCATCTCTTATAGAAGAAAACAAACATAACCCCAGGAATTTATTCAATACCATGGCTAAATTAATGAAAAATTAAGCAGCAGTAGATGCAGACATTTCCCAACAGCACAGCAGTAATGACTTTATGAACTTCTTTAATTCCAAGATGGATACTATTAGAGATAAAATTATAACCCTGCAGCCGTCAGCTATAGTATCACATCAGACAGTGCACTATAGATTTCCTGAAGAACAATTCCACTCATTCTCTGCTATAGGACAGGAATAAAAGTGTGCACACTTGATATATTGATATATTAACGCGTTTACTTCACATTTCCTTAGACGAATCATATTTCTATCATGTTCCTCTGAATTGCTGTGATCCTATTAGCATGACGGCTTCCAGTGCCACAACAAGTGTTCGACTCATAGGAAGCTCATTCGCTGCTCATATGTCACTCATTTTATGCATTCATAACCCGTCTCTTCCGATAACAAACTTACACTAGGTGGGTAAATGTGTACTGGGATCATGGCGCTGTGGATGAGTAAATCATGTAATGCCAGAATAATGGCTGTATAAAAACAAAAGAATAATGACAAAAGAATAATGAGGATTACATCTCATACCAGGCAGAGGTCGCAACGCAAAGAGCAGAAAATACTGTAGCAGACCATCTCACTGTGGCAGCAATATATTAATGTTAAAATTTTTTATATTGGTGATTTGGGAGCTGGGGGTTTTATATGAAGTATCTCCTCAGGGGAACGGACCTGTCATAAATACTGCTGTATCACTGCGTTCCTAGCACCTCTGCTGTCAAGGAGGGACTTTAATTTGCAAAATTTAGCCCGTCTGCTTTTTTTTTCGTACTATGTTTTATGATCATCATAATTTCAAAAGCGACAGTCAGACCATTCTGTTTTACTTTAAATTGTTAAATTGTTACTATCACTTTATATACAAACGTAGCTATGCGTACTGTACTATCTTGGGTTTGTATCATGATTAAAGGCCAAAGATAAAAAAATCTATAAATATAATAATTGTGACTTCCTACAACCGTATAATCGGTGGCGCAAAATTTTCATGTAATTTCAACATCGTTTTAAAATTTAATTACGAATTAAATTAGTACAAACGTGGCCACAATATCGTTATTTTCCCCCTCATGTCCATGTCAGGACCAAAAACGAACAAGCACAACTTGTGTTAAGATTTGAATTAGAATGGCAACACACAGACACTTTCAGACATAACCATTTCCACTGTTAGCTCCTTTAATTAAATTTACATTTATTTGGCAATAAATAACAACACATATGAAATGAGTAGCGCATCGGCGGGCGAATTGATCGGACCTAGCCCATTTTGGCTATTTGGGCGTTGAATTTCTTTCGATACTTTTAAACATTGGCAAAGTTCCCATGGTAACACGGTGCTGAACATTGAATTTGTAGAATCTTTAAGCGAGGTTTAGGTGGGAATAGCTCAGAGGAAGAAAAAGAGAAAAAAAGTTATTTCCGCACATTTTAATCAGTGTACTTGCAAAGCTAAGATGGTAAGCACTTAATGTTAACTTTTATCAGCCAGAGGCACCTAACCAGTATGGGTAACGGGTTATCCTGTAACTTATTAGCATGCTAGCTTAATATATAAGCGAATCAACACCGGCACGTCTCAACTTGTAGAGAATTATTTCTCAGAACGGAAGCACATATTACAATCTGTTACAAAATCCTTTATGTGCGCTACGGGTGAAACCAAAATCCTCTGATCAGATTTGGTACAAAATTAAATGTAGGAGTAGGCCACAAACAGAAAATTTATTTCCTTTTACTAATTCAATATGGCCCCTTGTGCCAACTAATTATTGACAAGATTCCAATGAGATATCGTCAGAATCTCGATAAAACCCCGGGGAATGAATGTAACAGTGAACTTTGACACTGTTTATCAAAGTATCAGCGTTTTTGCAAACAACTCAAAGTATTTCTCTGGAACTCTAGGTGGCGCCTGTTTTCAAACTCTCAGGTACCCGAATCTGTACATTGTGTTTGATGATCCCTACCGAGTTTTTTTCCGACAAACCAACTCGCAGATTCGGCATGATCACGGAAATTCCACAACCACCAGATCTGACGGCTGACTAACTGTTCAAGTTACAAGCAAAATGTGCATGGTTTTGGTATACATATAATGACCCATCGTTTGGCCCTGTCTCAACTCTTGGAGTTCAACCCTCTTTCATGGGTCCTAAATGATGACTCATACCATTTTGTTTCGCTTGATCAAGATTTTGCGAGATACGCCGTCTGAACCATTCCGGTCAAAGCTTTGTTAAGCTTTGCGACATAAACTTTGAACCAGCTATAAATAAAAAAATGTTCACTAGGTCATTTCGGGCTGGCAATCAGGGCAAAAGATCATAGCGCGCCATTTTTCGGAGAATTTAAGCAACTGTGAAATATATGAAGCGAAAAAACAAATAAAAACTAGCTTGTACTTTTTCAATTCACGTAATACTGTAATGGGTTGATCCTGAAATGTTAGCTATGATGATGGTGCCACCCAGATGAGCGAGGCAACACGGATTTTAACGGGAAAGGGTTAATTTGTTCAGAAAATAGTGGACGCTCTCTCGGATTATTCTCATTTTCAGATGGCTGTTGTTCGTGTGGCACTGGGCCGGGTGGGGCCACTAGATATTTTTTCCTATAGACCAACCAAATTGGTCCGATTCAACATATTCCATGGACCATCACTAAAAGTGTCCCCTTTTTTCAGCATTTTCCTATGTTCCGTTTCAGCTGCACCATTATAGTACGGGGCTGCTAACTATTGGTATGAGCTAATAGAGTAACAAAACAGATAAACGCATAACGAATGTACAAATACTCACAAATTAATGACAGCACCAGACGCTAACTACGCTCTTTGAATGACTGACTCCATTGTCTTGTGAGGACTTACCGAACATCCATCTGGAAAGCGTGTATCAGACAATCCGATCTTATCAATTTATGGAGCCCTCACTGCCCATTCCATCACAGCTTTAATAGGATCAACGCCATCTACAGACAGCCGATGGATATCAATGTCTTTAATCACCTCAGGGACATTAAACGTTAATGTTTCTAACTCAGTGAATGCATCACACACTGGAATGATCAAAAAAACATCCTTGATTGAAAAAACCAATACTATACACCTGTTACTCAAAATTCATATCGGGGCAACCTTGTTCGAATCATGACTATATTCACAAAACACACGTACCCTTAATAATGCCATATATGCTGATACCACACCAGTAGTACGCATTCGGAATATCGTACGTTCATATAAGTCATTAATGCCGGTGACTACAGGTGCATCTCAATAAATTAAAAGGTCGTGGAAAAGTTCATTTATTTCAGTTTTATTTATTCAACTCAAATTGTGAAACTCATGGATTAAATAAATTCAATGCACACAAGCTGAAGTAGACTTAGGATGTTTGTTCTTTAATGTGCTGAGGATTTTGCTCACATTTCCCAAAAGACCCGACCATTCACTATCCTCAACAAAGTTAGAGATAGGGTGACATGCAAATCAGCTAATCAACTCAAAACACCTGCGAATGTTTCCTGAGCCTTCAAAATGGTTTATCAGTTTGGTTCACTAGGCTACACACATCATGGGGAAGACTGCTGATCTTACAGTTGTCCAGAAGACAACCATTGACACCCTTCACAAGGAGGGTAAGCTATAAACATTCATTGCCAAAGAAGCTGGCCGTTCACAGAGTGCTGTATCCAAGCATTTTAACAGAAGGTTGAGTGGAAGGAAAAAAGTGTGGAAGAAAAAAATGCACAACCAACCAAGAGAACCACAACCTTATGAGGATTGTCAAGCAAAATACGATGTCAAGAATTTTGATGAAACTTCACCGTATGGGCATCAGCGGTCTGGGATTCAAGGCATCAGAAGATCCCCAACCACAACCTACGGGTCACGAATTTGGCGTTACAGTTTTCGGGATTCTCTCTGCAAACACAACCAGCCGTAACCACAGAAAACCATAGGCGTCTTTACCCTGCCTCAGGAAAAAGGAAGACCTCGGACGGGTTGTGGGGCCCCAGGTTTGTGACATGGCCCTCTGTGTCAGGTATGAAGCAGCAGTTTGTATTTCAATTTGTGAAACCAAGGTCCTAGGTCTGGATGGACGGTAGAGCATCTCATAGCCCTTCTTGAGGCCAGTGTTATTTTTCCACAGTCTGTGATTGATTTTGGGTGCAATGTCTCTGCTGGGGGGTCCTTGTGTGTTTTGTGAAAACAACGTCAACGGACCCGTTTTACCAAAATTTTTGGAGGCATCTTCATCTTCCTTCTTCTTCTGACCTCACTTTTTGAAGATGCTGATTTCCTTTTCCAGCACCAAAGCACCAAAAGTTGGTTAAATGACCATGGTGTTGGTGTGCTTGACTGGCCAGCAAACTCACCAGACCTGAACCCCATAGAGAATCTATAGGTTATTATCAAGAGGAAAATGAGAAACAAGAGACCAAAAAATGCAGATGAGCTGAAGGCCACTTTCAAAGAAACCTGGGCTTCCATACTACTTCAGCAGTGCCACAAACTGATCAAACTGATCACCTCCATGCCACGCCTTTTGAGGCAGTAATTAAAGCAAAAGGATTCCCTACCAAGTATTGAGTACATGTACAGTAAATGAACATACCTTCCAGAAGGCCAACAATTCACTAAAAATGTTTTTTTTATTGGTCTTATGAAGTATTCTAATTTGTTGAGATAGTGAACTGGTGGATTTTTGTTAAATGTGAGCCAAAATCATCACGATTAAAAGAACCAAAGACTTAAACTACTTCAGTCTGTGTGCATTGAATTTATTTTAATACACGAGTTTCACATTTGAGTTGAATTACTGAAATAAATTAACTTTTCCACCACATTCTAATTTATTGAGATGCACCTGTAGAAGGTAAACTAAGGTTATCAGTTGACCTTTATGTCACAATTAAACTGCACAGAGTAAGCAAACTTTTAATTTTGGGTAACTTTTAATTTTTAATTTTATCAAAGATGGTGTCTAAAGAAATAAATAAATAAAAAATCTTTAACAATTTATTCAGTCTGGTAAATCAACAACTGATTTAGAACAAAACATAGCATTTTTTATTTTTTTTGTCAAATAAGACTGCACAACAGAACTGTATGAATTACAAAAACACCGTGAGCATCATGTGTTTGAGTTTGTGTAGCAGACAAAACTATGATATTTAAACAGAGACACGCAGAACATGCAGACTTATTAGCCACATGCACTGACTCATTGTCGTGTTTATTTCTGCTTTGTGGAGGCTGTTTCTATTAATCTATCCAACTTATTTTTCCCATAAGAGTGGGCCATTTGTACATTTTATGGGCCTGGCTTCCGGTGTCATCCGCTTCCAGCTATATTTAGCTGTACAAAACAGCTTATTTTGCTGCTTGATATTGCAAATTCGTGTGTCTTACTATATTATTTTAATGTATTATCTTAATTATGAACACAGGTTTGTAGTGCAAACAGTTTTAACGTTTACTGCACTTTGTTATTCTTCTTCTGTTATTTCCGCTACAGCCTCTAATGACTCCAAATTCTCGCACATTCACAGAAAACGCTTATTCTGCATTGAAAAATAAGGTGGATACCGAGTAAAAATGTCCAGAGCTAATGTTACTGACATACATTTTATCACACGCCATGATATTGTTTAATGGCCCTATTGTACTGATCAATTAACATTCAAGACCCTAAGAAAAATGGCTCCAAGTTACAAGTTATATTATATATAAAAAAGTCTAACTATAAAAGTGCTTCCAAAGCATTAAATACAGTTTTAGTTGACAGTAAATGAAGGAGACTCACGTCATGCCCAAGTTCAGCAAGTCCAGCAATGCAGCCATAACGAGTTGTCCACTGAGTCTTATCATCCAACAATGCCTGACAATAAATTTTTTTTTTAAAAAAACATAAAATAATGACGGGTACTTCAAGCTTTTTAGACCACTTCCGGTGCATTGGCTTATCAGGTATATTTGTTTAACTTAGATAAAACTAATATTTGTTTGTTAACACACAATGAGCACGGTGTCTACTACCTTAGTAAACGTCTTGGTGATACGTGACTGGATGTTGTTGGTTGTTGTGCTGAACGTCTTGCAGCTCTGAGCCATCAGCCGGGCAGCAAAGTCTCGCAGAGCCCAGTGATTGTCCACGTCAGGCCTCAGACACAGCTGCTTACTGACAATACACGTCACCACCGCTGGGATCAACTCATGGAGCTGCAAGAGTGAAAGTAGTTACATTAATAAAAATATAATTTTCCTAGAAGCAGGCTTAAGAACTCAAAAAGTCCTTCCCCAGTCCAAAAAAATAATTTACTATAATCTCAAAAAACTGCTGGTTTTATATGCAAAGAAGAGCCTATCATAACACAGCATGTGTACATAGAACTTTTAAAGGTACAGCAGCAAAACAAATCAAGGGTCTTAATTCTAAAGGTCAGAGTGAGAGTGAACATGATTTTGAAAAACTAATCAAAAAGGTAAAATAAAATAGGTAACATTTTCATAAGAGATGTAAATAAAGTGTATGTTATTATTAGTATGTAGTGTGGGAATTGCTCACATATTTCTCCAAATATAGAGTTGGATTGTCCATTAAAGCCTTCACCATCCTCATCAAGTATATCAGCAGAGCCAGGTTATTCTGAACAACATTTACACGGACCTGAAAGAGAAAGAGATAACACTTATTCTTGTTCCAACAATATAGAGGAACTAACACAGGCTCGGTTCTATGGGGCTGCACCATCAACGAAAGCAAGAGAGCACTCTCACATTGTCCAAACTTATTTTACAAACGCTCAAAACACCTTTTTTTGTTCAGGGTTGAGTTCTGCACACACACAGAAATCTTTTCATTATAACAAATTAAGTGTAGACAAGATGCAAATAAGTTTCATTGTGTATTCACAACCAGTATTGTATAAAGTGCTATACAAATAAAGGTGACTTGACTTGAACCATATCAGCTTCATCACTGATATACAATTATTTTTTGTCAAGAGGAGCAGAAATGTGCAGACATCAATAAAGTTTTCAAAATTGTGATTCGCGAAGTGAGTGACAGCTTTTTAGTTATTTCTCAAAAGGATCACATTTCCTGTGCCTTTGCTAAATATAGTAGGCTTGCAACAAATTGAATGCGATTTTTTCAGGTCGCATTCCGTCAGTAAGCCGCTTCAGCTGACAAGCGCTTTTGTTACTTGTCATGAACTCACGGCTCTGTGTAGTAAATTCCACTCCATCTTAATTCACGTGCGGGAGAATTAACTACAAGCCCAGAAGCCAGCTTTACTGGCCGAATTCGCATGAAAATCGCATTTGATTTTTTGCCCAGCCCTAATATATAGTAATTAACAATTTAACTAAAAGGTTTTTTTCATGCTGCTAAGAGGATCGACAGTCACATACATGCTGCAAAGTTTCAGGAGTGACATCCGTATTGTGACATTATTCATATAATGTGAGATTCACTCTTGAAATTGCAATGATTAACATAGTGAAAATGAGTGCAATGGATGGGACAAAAAAAATGTCAAAACAGATGTGCATTAAACAATGTAAATTCAAACTAATATATAAATATTCCATGTCAAGAAAACATTTTGTTAGTAGGGGAGGTGGGCGATATGACCCAAATCTTATTTTACTTATTCTTATGAGAAATTTTATTTCACGATAACAATATATACCACAAAAAAACTCAACCAACTAAAGGGAAGGATGCAACCAAAATCAAAGTAAGATAAGGTTTTGTGACTGACAGTCGAGATACATTCCAGGGACCATTTGAAGCAAGGCACCTCTCTAACTGCCGGTGGGATGATTTGTGCAATTCTGTGATTGGAACCTTGGCGTGGAGAACATAACAAATGTTCCTAAACTCAGAAAGATGCCAGAAAACTGCCAGACCCCGTCGCTTTTAGCAGCAGAAAGGGCTACCTTCTGCCACCCACGACCACCTACAGAGGACTCTCGTTGACTACGGTTGACCCTAACCACAAACCCATTCCTAAATTTTATGAAATAACTGCCATACACAATTCTGAATGCAGCAGCATTGCCGAAACGAAAAGGCGCACAATGATCTATCCAAATCCTTCATCCCTGGTTTGGATACCTTAATGGACGTAAGCTGCATACAATCACTTCACCCTCAATAAAGTACAGTTTCTATTATGTCTGACTGACTGTTAAGTGTTTGCTATGATGTTTGCTAAATAACATATTTTGTGTATTTGGTGGATGAAATTTTGTATGTGTGTGAATGTCTTTCTGAAACGGGTCCAATTTTTCCCAAGCTCATCGGGCTGAAATGCGAGGTGTCTGTGATTGGCCAGCTTTATCCATGCGTTGTGATTGCTGAATACCTTAAGCATGTGACGCAAGGTTTACAAACCCCTTGCCATAATGTTGATGGCATTGTCCCCGGCAGGGGCGACGAGCCAAAAAACCATTAAAACCCTTAATAAAATGAGTGCATTTGTTGCATCCAGTGGGGACATAATTACGGATTATAATGACTTATACTTTCTTTTTACGCGTTGCGTTGCATTGCTCCGCGTAAACATAAAACAATGTCTGCGTTTGTGATCGGAGAAATGAAAAACAACAATTGCTACTCTACACTGCTCAAAACTTGAATTTGAATCGTTCAGTGGCAAATTCTTTAAATATAAAACTTACTTACAGACTGTGAGTCATAACAGCCGGCATTGTATTATACTCTTCCAGGATTAGGAAACAGTCCTCCATAAAAAGCGCTTCACACATCTGAATATTTGGGTTAAACTGATCTGGAACAGTGTTGTAAATACACTTAACCACTGATTTCTAGCCGGAAGGCCAAACAAAGTAGTTTCGCTTTCACAACCGAACACAGCGTCCACAAACACTTGCGACGACTGCTTTTCGTCCACGTTGAAAAGCCGAATCCGGCGATCCACAGCGCGAAGTTGATGTATTTCCTCAGCGACCAGCAATGATCAGCTCCAGGCATGACGAAGCGGATATCGTCCTCTTTGGAAGGCCAAACAAAGTATTTTCGCCTTCAACTTCGTGTTGACAACAACAATACTACAGCGAGAATAAAAGTTACGCTTTTTTTTTTTGCGTGAACATTTGGGCGGCGTTATTTAAATCTTCCCACATAGTGACGTAGACATTTGGGGCGTGTTTGAACGAGCCGTTTTAGGTAGGCGTGATTGAATCTTAACTTTTATAAAGACTACTCTCTTTGGATTTGAGACTTAGTCTTTGCAACTTTACAGATCTTCTTTATGGCACCAAGAGCTTGTAACACTCCAAAGAGAAATAAAAATTTGAAATCACATCATATGACCCCTTTAACACAACAGTTCACAGGTAGCGGCCTATTAACATTCATGGCTCCATATTAGTGCAAATGACAGCCACTGATCCCATCATGTTTCTATTTGCTCCCATGAGGCGGTAATATTTGAAAGAGGTTTTGGAAAGAAATAATTGCATGGTAAATGTTAAAGACACTGTTAACCTTGTACTCTACGATAATGCAAATGAAGATTCCCACACTAGGGCGGCAAAACCATGGCCCCCGCAGGAGGGTTGTGCCGATAGACGGTAGTATCGTGTATCGACGATAGTCAGAAATATCGACGATAGCAGATGTCTTTGTCGATAGTCAAGACGATATTAGGCTTATTCTCCTACAGGGCTCTGAACCGGTATAAAGGAACGAAAACTGGAAACGAACGAAATTTTGACAGGAAAATAACCAGAAACAGAAACTAAATAAAATGTTATAGTTCCGAACAGAATCGAAAATTTGAAATGGCCATTAACCGGTTAATAACTTTATTTTATCGTTCCATTTAATATTTTTAATTTGCTGTCAACCAATCACGAATTCCAGTTGTACGGTCTATGCAAATGTAACGCTGACGCCAACGAGTGAAATGTCCGCTCAGCTGTGAACTCATCATAGGTAAGTCGCAATGGCAGGAAGTACGTTTTTATCTGAGGACAGTGTAAGAAGGATTCAACAGATCACACGCAACTGCAGTGCTACTGTGAACGGAGAAAACAGAATACAACTATAGGCTTACATAAAAAGGAATATAGGCATATACACGAAATATATTTCACTTAAATAATTGACAGATTAACAAAACGAAAGAAAAAATGTGCTGAGGTACGGTTCATTGTGCCGCATTCCAAAGTTCTCGGATAGGAAAACGAGACAGCAGAAAGTAGTTTTCTTTTTTTTGCAAAAGCTTTACAGTTTTATTTATTTAGCAAAAGCTTGACAGTTTTAAATAATGTCTTGCTTCTATCTGTATAACCAACCAGCGTTGGTATGACCACATCGCACCGGCGCCTCACGTGCACACAGACACAACATATTTTTGAGACATTACAGCCTGTTCATTATCAAAGAACTCCAGTTAAGAACATAAAGTTCCACGCTCGTTGTACAAAATCGTTGCTTCAGTTGACCATCGGCTCACCGGTGCTTACTCCCTGCCCCTCGTTGTTACATCCACCTGCATTTTCTTTTTACGGTCGATTAATGTACAAAAGACTAGCCTATAATAAAATTTATCTCCAGCACTCCAGTATCACGTCGCGATATCTCTCTGGGAAACATTGACTCTCTTCGTGCGATGAGAGAGGTCCTAGTTGCATCATTTTCAACCTTAAATTATTTCTTTTTCTCTGCTACTTAGGATATTTTATCTGTTTTTTGTCTAGCCTAACTCATAGCCTTAACTTTAGATGATTTTCGTTTCCTTGTGACTAATGCATAACTCATCATACACCTGTTCTTTCCCCATGCGCATGTTCTCGACAACATGTTTGGCTTTACCTTCCGGGCTTTCTGTTCCATCGGGAATAGGCGAACTAAACCTCCACTGTCGACGGAGCCTAGCAATCTTATACATAGAGTCTATGGTTGTTTGAACAAGGTATCAACGTTGGAAATCTCTGAAAAGACGTGAAGCGGAAAGGGGGATAGTGGGTTTGGCTTGTGGTTGTAGCCTACATGGGGCCAACTCCCTCGCAGAAAGATGGGCGGGTTACCAGTTGTTAGCGTGACGAAGTGCTGCCGCGCTGGGTGAGTGCTGCGAATCTGGCTTACCAGTCTGCGCTTTCCGGGGGGGGGCGGGTGCGATCCATGGCGGTGTGCCTCGGTCTGCTGGGCGGGAAGGCAGAAAGAAACATGCTGGAGAAGGGAGAGTATTATAGCAAAGAACGGAGGGGTATCTAACAGACGATCGGGGAGGGAATCTTCGGAGTGCGGTATCCAGCGTCGTGTCTGTCGTCCCGACCGGTGGGGCTCTCAGAATCGTAAGCCAAGACAGAGGAACGGAGGGAACAGACCGTGAAAGAGCACGGCGACCCGCTGTCGGCTCGTGAACCGATGATCCAAGTCTTTTAGTCGCGGGGCAAGCCCGGGTTTCCCCTCGCCTTAAATTGTATAAAAAGGAGATAGAAAGCCATCCCCACGGGAGAGCAAAATCGCGAAAGGGGCGAGCGAGCCATGGGGGGACAGCGACAAGCGGAGTGTTTTGAGAGGGAGGGATCGAAATTAGGAGGCCGGAGGGGAGGCCAGTAGGGGGAATAGTTCTGTGGGAAATATGGGTGGGATGCTTGTCTAGAAGATTACTCCAGGCTTCTTCTCTCCAATTGGTACTCTCGTGTGGTCGGAAGGAAAAGCTTGGGAAGCCCTGACCGAGACCCGTACGGCTGGAGCACCTGTGACCCCTGGCTAATAAAACAGTTGAGCAAAGATACCGAGTCCACTGAATGTACGCACAATGCCCTCAGCAGAGATGAAAGGTACTGAACCTTGGCAGCAGTCTGTACAAGCCCTGGGTCCTGTGGCTATGCGCGCAAGTGGCTTCCGTTTGCAGAATTCAACAAAATATATACATATAAGTGCAAGGTTGAAGCAAAAAATGGACCCTCCACGTTAACGATATACTTGTGCGCTGCACCAGCTCTGCAAAACACACAAGAGCGTCCATAGAGACAACATTGCTATGGCTAGTAAGGTTTCCCATCAGTTAACTACATGTTTCCGTGGGTGTGGCAACTTAAAGAGTCTAATGCTTTTTTACATTTTCACTTACCCCTAAGGCCATAATGTTGCGGTTTGGCATGAAAAAGAGCTACAATTACAAAGCACCAAGTTCACATCCCAAGGGAGATTTATTTTTCTGTAATCATCATTAAGCACGTCGCTTTCTTAGAACTACCCTCAAACACCAATATCCGTCTTTCAGCGTGCTATAGACGTGCCGGGCCGTTTTCTTCGCGTTTCCACTGTCACTTCCGAGGCTTGATCGTTGTAGCCATCTTTTGATCAGGGCGCTCTCCTCTGGGATGCCAACGCCTGGTTTTTTGGACCCCCGCCAATACCCTTGGGCCCAAAGTGGCAAAGCTCGACCTTGAGGAGGGTGGTTCTTATGAACAAAGGCGAGTTTCTCCAAGTCCGGAGAGCATCAGGTGCAATGCGGCTCTCATTTCTCCAGCGTGACATCAGCATTACAAATACTTTTAAATAATTTTAACCCAAACTCACTTTCTGACAGCAGCGTTGTGAAATAACCTTTGTCTCTGAGATCCATTTTGGATCAGGATCCACTCATACCAGGCAGATATGTAATTGTTCATAGATGCGGATGCAAATGCACGCTAGCCATCCTACCATAGTAAACTTGTAAATACGACCGCACTTGAAAAAACTCAGACAAGCATATCGGCTAACACATCGTAAATATTCCTATTTCTTTACCCCTATTTTAGTGTCGGGTAGAAGAATTACATTCCTTTCTAATGTTATGCATCTGTCCTAGGGGTGCTCTGATCTCAATATTCCGTAATCGGTCAATCGCTCGCTATACTGCCGACGATTCTGCGCGCGTTTTTAAGACGAGATCTGTCAGACGAGACCGGTCCAAATCCGATATAGCGCGTATACTATTCCGTGTTATTGTTAACCCACACGAAAGGCACAAAAACATTATAAAGCACCATAAAGTTTTCGTGCACTATATGTCAAGTGTTCTGAAGCCGTTCCATGGTTTAATGTGAGGTAGATGAATATTTAAGTCGTTCAATTTAAGTTCACGTAAACTCTTCTCTCCGCTGCGGCCGTCAGTCATCCTCCATTCAATTTCCCAACTGGCTGCGTGTCGCGTTAGGAGAGACAGTCAAGACGACGAAACTCTCTGATACAATGCTCCTATTATTATACTTGATCTGTAAGATAAACATCAGTGATTTTGCATAAAATGACTTTATCTTGCTGGAGTTTATAGATAATTCTAAATCATGTTACTTTCTACCAGGTATCTGTTAGATCATGGAGTAAGATACAGTATGCATTTGACTTCTCGTTTCATACCTGCCATATTTACAAAACCTGTTAAAAGAAAAGGCTCTAACTATCCGAGCAGATATATACATCCAGGCTCGCCAAACCGCTAGCATGCCTCCCGGGCTATTGTGATTCCATTCGCGCCGGGCTACCAAAAGTTACTCACTGCCGCCCTGCCCGACGGTGCCCCTTAGCTCTGGAATAGTTCCTTTGTCTCTTGTGCACGCGTTGTCTAAGCTCTCTTTGCCGATCCTTGTTCAACATCTTTACATTGTTAAACCATCCCCTGCACCCCAGTTGGCGCTGCGTGTCACGCACGGTCAAAAGCGAGGCACGAGAGAAAACCGCGTTTTAGACCCGCCGAAGACCAGGAGGAGTTGTTTTCTTCTTTCGCATATCCTTGCACTTGGTCCCGGTTACCTGAACACATAGCACACAAAATTATCCTCTCAAAATAATGTCTCGTCAAGGATTCTGCGTAACACAGTCGGTTATGTCTGAAGGAACGAAACGTGGTGAAAAATATCAAGTGCACATTATATGATCCGTGCAATCGGTCTTATGGGGACAGCAGCTATAAATACGTCTCTTCTCGCTGTTCCATTCGGCCGCCACTGCTTGTCAGAAAGAGTGAATTTTGCGTCCTCATTGACAAAGGTCAAATCAGACCATTCTGTTTTTTGCTTCAAATTTCGAAATTATACAATCTAATAACCATGTTTTTAGCATCGATTGTTTGTGATCGTGATTAGAATTCCGCTGGTTGCCTCTGCTTTTAAATGGAAAATCACAGCCAAAGCCTTTTTTTTGGTTTTTAATGAAGATATTTATTGTATTCTGTTTATTTAATTATTTGATTTTGTGATTTTCTGTTTAAAAATTTCAAGTTAATTTTACTTCTTGGACATGTGCAGCATTTTGTGGAGAATAATAAAAGGACACCTTTTCATTTATAATTTGTCTTAAATCTCATTTTTTTAAAAAGAAAAATTGTGAGAAAATTGGATTGTGAAATCAGTATTGTGAATCATATCGCAACGCATCGCGAGTTGAGTGAATTGTTACATCCCTATATGCTACTAGTTTTTGCTGTGGTATCAAAGAAGTATTCTGTTATTTAAATAATAAAGCACCATATTTTTTTTTTTGCTCATCTGCAAAATGATCCGATCGGTTACTCAAAATCTGATATGATAATGCAATACGATCCGAGCCGTTTGTGATCCGCTGCACCTCTACTCTCTTGACTTGTTATTTGAAGAAAAAAAGCAATCACTGAAGTTTTCAAATCATGCTGATTTGTCCGCAGTGAAGTTCAGCTGATGTCTTTTGTTTATTCATTTTGGGCTACCAAAATCTGAAGAATGTCTGGCTACCAGCGATTTTGAAATTTTGCAAGCCCTGTACACTATGCATCAATGTCTCTTCTCTTTTTGCTTTGAACTTTTCTATGCAGAGCGCTGCACGCTGTGACTCCGTGTTGCTTCAAGCGCATCATTCTGTGCATAAGCGCTTCGTTCACTCTGTATTGGATCCTTTCATGTTATAATACTTTTGCGCATTGAAAGATTGTTAATAGCCTTTCTTGTTCCGTCTTATCTACCATATGTTGCAGCCTCATTACTGCACTATAAATGTAAAATAAATGTAATTTATTGCTTATATTTATATATAATTATATCTACTTGTTTTTCATGAATGTACAGTATATTACAATACAAAGAGTAATGTGTAACATTTTACCAGATTACACCTATTTACTTTTATTTTTCCCCCACTAAATAATGTTTTTTCTCTTGTTTAGATTTTATAAAATTATTGTGAACTCATCATTTTTGTAAAGTAACTTTTGCTGCTGAATTTTCCACTAACCTAGGTTATTATTATAGTATTTTTCTCATAGATTATGATTATATATATATATTTTTTTTTTATAATTACAGTTTGTCTATATTATTCAGACGTGTGTAATACAAAAAGAGTGATGCTCAGTCACACACACTGAGTGTATAGCAATAAAAAAAAAAAACTGTGCTGGTATCGGTATTGTCCGATACTCAGAACTTGTTGTATCGGATCGGTATCGGTTCTGAAAAAATGGTATCGTGCCCTAATACTGTCTGTGACTACAAATAAACAAACAGACGTGACAGAAAAATGTATATCAGACATTTTAACTGACATTTCTTTAAATGCATGGAAAGAATAAACTTTTCACATCAATGTCATGTACGTGTAAACGCATAAAATTAAAAACAAACAGATTTGTTGCTGCTGGAGTATCTGAGGCACAAAGTGTAAAGGCACAGCCCTTTTATGGAAAGGGGGTGGGGAGGAGCAGCTCATTGGCATTTGAAGAGACACACACGAAACAACGCTGTTTTTAATGTTTCCATCCAAAAAAAAAGATGTATTTACAGCATGGAATAATAAATGCTCTGTGGTGTATTTTGACCTGAAACTTCACAAACACATTCTGACACATACCTGAGACTTTATTATATTACATCTTGTAAAAAGTGCATAATAGGACTCCTTTAATTTTGGACCCTGCTGCGCACACACACACACACCCATACCGCTCTTTTGCTTCACATGATCCCACACTCTTCGTGAGTTCTTTATAATTAAGCTGCGGCTCCACAAAAGCTTCATGTGTCTAGTGTCTCATCCGCAGCTCTCTTTCTGAACCACCACGAGAGAAAAGTTGAGAAGATAGGAAAGCATTATAAAAATAACTAAAAACCAAGGCACCATTTTGCTGACCTTTCTAACCTTTAACTTCTGTCAGAGCTTGCCCCTGACCCCTTGGTCTGGATAGAGCCTCCCTCTTCCTTCAGGTTGCAGCTTTGAGTGCCTGTGACTCTGTCTTCTTCGGCTCTTTGGACTGAGGGGTAAGATAAGGCACCCTTTCATTTACCAGAGTAAAATAATGTCCGGGAAACAATTCTGTTAGATGGAAAAATCTCCATACAAGTTTTTTATTTTACTTTTTTTTCTACTTGTTAAAATGTTTATTTACTATTTATTCAGGTTTTTTAAGGTATCTAATGTTTTGATACTTTATTTCCATGATCTAAATATTCTTAAAAATTTAAAGTTTGTCATTTGGAAGTGTGTAGGCCTTGCATTATTATGCTGTTACATTATGATTATCTATTCATTGGCATAAAATGGTCTTTAAAATGACGATAATATTGCTTATCGCAATTATTTCTGGGGCATATCGCACAACTAAAAAGCTGTTATCGTGACAGGCCTAGCCAGAGCTCTGTCTGTCAAACCAACACAAATTTCATATCCACACTGGGGTTCAAAAGTACACATTTGAAAAAATGCTTCTATTTGGGTTTTTGTTTGTACTTTAGCAGTTGTTTTCATTGCAAAAATATATTATCAGTGTAATATTTTTACAATTTAAATGAAAATGTCGGTTAAATTAAACAATAAGCTTAATTTCTAAGCTTAAATTAGCATTTGAATCCCTCAGACTTTTGAACCTCAACTGTATGTTATTTATAGGGGTGTCATCCTTATCCACATGGACCCGGCATTTTAGCTGCACATTATTTTTAATCATGTCTTCTAGGATAGCAATGAACCTAATGAAGTATGACAAATGTCTCGTTTTCCCTGTACATATGCTACACAGATCATTTCTGCAGTGACGGGAGCAGTGAGCTCCTAATGGAATGAAGCACTGTAATGCTGCACAGTGCCAAAAGAGGTCATGTGTGTGCTTTGCCAGTAAAACTCACTTAAGAGCATATGTAATGATTGACTATGAGCATATACTGCAAAGACACACAAGCTCCTATATTCCTTCACATACAAATACGTTATTTTAAAGATGACTTGGCATTTAAATTTGATTGAAAAAATATTGCTCTCTATTTGTGCTGCATCACACTAGGTAGCCCCACACACAATTGAACCTCATTGGCCCAAATTGCTTGCTGTATGTTAAGTATCAGATTGGTTGTGACTGGCTGTGATTGTGTGATGCAGTTTTGCATCCAGTGTGGACAGATACATCTCTCGTCCATGGGAGCTTGTTACATTGTGCTTGGTTAAGATACAGTCAGAGAGACGGTCATGAAAAATAAAATTGTCTGTTTATGGTGTATAAAAATATAAGAGGACTGCAGGGAAATAAGTAATATATATATATATATAGATATTATATATA
>JADLZN010003094.1:0-26610 GCA_018155175.1 Sinocyclocheilus anophthalmus
CTTTTCTTATTGAAAGTATTTACGTAATATGTAAAATTCATGTTGCTCTCATTGATAGATCATATAATTTTTTTATTTAAACAAATCAGCTTTTTTAAAAAGCCATATAGTAGGCCTATATTAAATAAAAACAATAACCACTGGCAAACCTCATTGAGAATGAAAAGACGCTCTTGCAATGACCGTCTGCATTTGCTGATTTTCTTATAGCGCACATTGGTGCGCCATACACGGAAAGCCTTCCACTTGCGGAAGAGGGCAAACGCAGGGATGCGCAAAAGCTTCCGGTGATATTGGTATTCCTGCTCCCAGCGTTCTAAGGGCAAACAGTCCACCTCAGACCCATAGTAGTGCATAACTGCATGAGCGCTGACTGTATAGTAGTCTGACTTGTTGATATTGTCAAACGTTGCAATTCTGTTAAAAGAATCATTTGGAGTATTCAGATATAAAGGTCTGGTTTAACACAGTTTACAGTTCATGTGTATTTGCATATATCACTTTTTCATACTTTCATCATTCAAACAAAAAAGTCCTCATAAATATGTGACGCCAAACATTATTCAGAATATGCAAATGAAAAATGACTGAATATTAACCTTTATTTAATGAAATATGTGAAAAGGTTTAAACAGAAAATAATAGAAGTTACGCAAAAATGTATTTGGAGTTTGGTTTTTTGTTTTAAAATTTAATTTATTCCTGTGATAGCAAAGCTAATTTTTCAGCATTTCATTACTCCATCTTCAGTGTCACATGATCTTCAGAAATCATTCTAACATGCTGACAAAGCCACTAGAAGGCAAGCCTGCAACCATTAGGCAAAAAAGCGTAACGACTAATGCTAACGGAAAGGAGACCAGAGGCCGTTTTATTTGAATGGATGTCAATGGAAGAGAGGCTTCACTATGCTGAATAAACAGCTTTTTAGAGGAAACAGCTTATCATTTAATGAATCGACAACCTATCTGCTAATCTTCAAGTTTTACACTAAAGCAAAACTTCTGTCAGGACCACTATCGTCAAAATGATAGATACTTAGCATAAAGTTTGGTTTGGCGGTATGGTTTTGTTTTGGGCAAAAACTCCCTGCCCATCCATGCAGCCTAGCATGGATGAGAGCAGGGAGAGCAGCAATAATACCCCCCTAGGGCTAACAGAACAGAACAAGGCAGATATCATTAATGTACTAAATGATATTTAAAGTGGAACACTTTATTCAAGATAAAGGAGTCTGATTAGGAAGGAATATCAGAAAGCCAATTCCTGACTGTGGCGAAAGGAGGAGCTGGGGATGGAGGAGGGTAAGTTGCTCCTGAGCAAGCGATAAAGCTGCTGAATAATACAGAATAGAGCTTACATAGGAATGCCGCGATAGGTGTCGTATTCCTATAGGTAGATGTGATCAGCTGAGAATCAGCTGATGTAAGCTTGACTCACGTGATCTGCCAGAACTAACGCTAACGCTTAATTTTTGGATTGAACTATTTTTAGAGTTTACACTGAAAAAAAATGCCATTTTATAAGAGAAGACTTTTTGTGACAGGTGGGATTCAGATTACGACACTTCTCATTCATTCCTATGGTATCCGTAAACAGCGACTGAGTGTCGCACAACTCTGACAGAAATTCAGTGACGTCAAGGCTGTAATGTGATTGGTTATTACAGCACACGCGATCCAAGTTAGCCGTTACGCTTCCTCCAATATTAGGGAATACAGACCCTCTCATCTAAGACACAAGCCTGATGGCTGACTTGGTAACATTTCTTATTATTGTCAATGCTGAAAAAAAGCTTAATATTTTTGTGGAAGCCGTGATACTTTTTACCGGAGGTCTGATGAATAGAAGTCAGAAGACAACATTTGAAAAATCTTTTGTAACAGTGTTATAAATTTTTGATCAATTTAATGCATCCTTTCTTAGTAAAAGTATTAATTTCTTTTTTTTAAACATAACTGACCCTAAACTTTTAAACGGTAGTGTACAAACACATTTCTATGTGATTGAAAAAACTGCAGTTCTTACTTGAGATTGTATGAATCAAATTTGATGGATGATTTAGGTTCTGCAGACGTTACATAGAGGAATCCCAAGTGAGGGTTATACCGGATGGTTTGGACAATGTCGGGTGGTGAGTGAATTTTGGCACGAATTACTTCCTCTACTGAGTTGAACAGCAGTGAACTAGACAGTGGTGGAGAGGGGGTGTAGCTCAGAGGTGAAACTGCAATGGCATAACTTCTAGATGAGCTCTTGGCTCTTTTAGGAGGTAATGGGATCCTGAGCGAGCCCTGAGTCAACTGCACCTGAAATCAGCACATAAAATGCACAAAATTGTCACTAATGTTACAAGACACATCTGCCATAGTTGTCTATGATGAGAGTGTCTAGACCTGTTTATCCCTGATGTGGTCAGGAATTCTGGGAAGCTGTAGTGGAGAGGGTCCTCTCTCTGAGGAGGGGCCAATGGACTGGACCTCATTAGAGGGAAAAGACATCTTAGGGCTCAAGTTGACCCTCTGGGTGTTCTCCGGTTTCATATGTTCACTGCGTCTCTTCAGAACTGGCTAGAGTAAAATATAGATCATGTACTTAAATGGTTAACAGGAATGAGTATGACAGTTATTTTTGTTTACCACTGTACATTTTAATTAATATTTGAGTCATAATGACATACAACACTGATTAAAAAAAGAAAAATCTTTTGAATATCTATTTTTTTAAGTATATACTTTCTAAGGTAAAAAGTAATTTTTACAAGTATCATACATTTTTAATTAATAAATATTTGTTTTTTGGGGAGCACCATGTGACATTTTACAACCTGAACTAAATCTGCACAAACGTTTGGCAAACAAACATTTTTCAAAATTATATAAAAATTCCATAAAATATTTTTCTTAGAAATAATAATGACTACTTTATAAGCTTGTCAAAAATGTAATTCTTTTGATGAGGTGTTCTTCTTCATTAAGATTTCAGGACAGCTGCTTTACACTGACATTTCAAACTTTATACTCCCAAAAATAATATAAAAATGTATTTTACTTGATAAATTAAAACTTGCCCATTTTAGCAGGTATATTCAAGTATGTATGTACATTTACTATACATTTTAGTACATTCTGACCGCCAAAAGAAATTAAATGAATGAAAAAATTAACAAACACACAATGGGCGAATTCCAAACAGTTTTTTGCGCCCTTCAAGGGCACTTCGGGAAGGGGACGCCATATGTAGGGACGTTCCAAACGAAAGTGAGCAACTGAATCCCTTCACGAAGGGCCCTTCCAGAAGTCCGTTAGCGAAGGGTACATGCGATGGTCACTTCATGGAAGTCATTTCTGTTTGTGATCATGTGATCTTCAGTTAGGAGATCTAGCAAAGTTGGGGTTGATTCGACTTCACATACAAACGTAAGTAGGATAGGCTGATTACATTTTGTCATTATTTTAATGTGATACAAAATATTTTTTGTCAGTGATAGAAATATGATTTAAGACGGAAGTTTAAGCATGTTTAGTTTGAAAAAGTTTAATAGTAAATAAGACAGTGAGACAATATTTAAATAAAATCATAATAATTTGCAACAACTGATGGAGTGCTGAATGTTGCAAAAAGGGCTCTGCCCTTCGAAGGGAGAGATAGGACAATAGGGGATGCTACTTCGTTTGGAATTCGCCCAATTTATACATTGAGTTCTCAGATGGTATTGCTCTTACCAACATCTCAACTTGTGCTGGTCTCTGTGCGGCCCATTGTCTTTCCTGAGCTTTGGTTCTGTGAGGAAACACCAGAGCATCAGCGTTCGGCTGTGGACGTCTGGGCACTGCTGAGACAAGTCTAGCCCTCAGCTGCTCCACATCAACAGGTGCCAGAGAACCAGGTGCATTGGTGGACACAGGTAAAGACATAGCTGTTCCGAATAACTTCTGTTTGCCAGGACCTTGCTCTGGCCCTGCCTGGCTCCTGGTTGACTCCTTCTGAAAAGAGTACATGGCCAAACTGTCCTCCTATTTGTGCTCTTCCCAAAAAAGTTTCAATTCCTTCTCCTCTGAGTTTTGTCTGGACGGTAAACTCTTTAAATACAGTGAAGAGAACAGCATGTTAGTGACAATCGTAGTGAACTGCCCTATTACATCTGTAACAATACAATAAAAGGATTAACGTTAGTGTTGCTAAGCAACAAGCGGGAAGTTGTTTTGCTTATTAAACTTGTGCCAAATTATACAGCAACATTGACCAAATATTGTACTTTATATCGTAATATATTACAGGTATATCTTCAAGTGTTTTATTAAACGTTTAATAGTCCATTCGTTGTAGCAAAATAAAAGGCGCACTTACTGTCCTGCAACAGACAGCAGCAATACTTACAACGTGTTTACAAGTCCCAGAGTATGACATGCTAGTCAGGTGCAAACTAAATTAACTGCTGCCAAACATTCATGAAAAGCGACGGCTTGTTTATGATTTTTATGTCTTCTAAACTGGACAGAAGAGTAGCGGTTAAGCTCTTCTACTGAGCTGTTTGTCGTTACTTAGCAACGAAGTGTACTTCTCTCCGCTTCCGTTTCAGATGACAGCACCACAGAAGGAAAGCCGAACTCATTGCTGCAAATCGGTTCTTTTGAATGATTTATTTCAAAGAACCGACTCAGTGATTCTTGTAAATTAGAACTTAAATGTACAGGCTAATTCAGTGCCATAATTCAGTACACGAACTTCCCAATAAAACTATTTGCAGACACATACTGCGGCTTGTATGTGTCCCAGACACTGATCTATAATTTTATGTAGATCAGTGGTCGCAGATCAGTTTGTATAGTAACCATGACTCAGCAGCTTATATTGAAGTTTAGTTAAAAACACAAAAGAAAATCTCTTAGATGAAAAAGGTTTTTGAAAATTGACAAAATGTTAATTTAAAAAAATACACACGTTATATTGTCATAAAATGAAGTCGTGAAGATTTTATTTGTAACATTTCTGCTATTTGGCTATTGAAGTAACTTTTTATTATATCATTCAGTCCATTGCAGGACTTGGTCCACTCTCGTATTAGCTCACTGTTCATTTAGAAAGATCCGACTCAAAAGATTCACTGATCTTTCAGGCAGTGATTAGTCAAAATAAATGATTTAAAGAAATTGCGGTCCTGGTTAGCCATCCACCACGGTCTTAACCTTAGAAAAAAAAAAAAAAAGGTCCTATTGATATTGCGAGCTATATAAAGTAAATTATCATAAATCGATATCAGCTATAAAACAAAAAGTGTAAAGTATTCATCAACAGAGGTCAAGGCACAGATCACAAAGCAAACATATCTTTAATTTTTTGAACAGCTGTAAGCACCACATAGAAAAGAAAGAATAAAAGCCCAAATAAATAAAGAGATCAAGATTTTAAGTAAAATGTGACATGTGCTTTGCTGGACATCAGTAGCAACTTTTTTTTATTATTATTTGGCATTTATACCATTTTAAGCTCAATGCTAATAGTGTCAGACAGTGACTAGGAATGGTGCATGACAAGACAAATCATATACAAAACAAGCATGCAGGTGAATTTAGTCTCAGCAGTGTTGGGGAGGAAATTACAGGATTACAATGCTACAGAATACAATTTGAGGCAAGAAAAACCTCTGAAATATAACAGAAAAAACTTCTAATTTAGAAAAACATTCTTGTCCCTGACATATGAGACCACAGTATTTCTGTCTTTTAGACTTTTAAAAATCATGATCTCACTGATGTACAATCTTCAAACCCATTTAAAACAGCCCCTCTCCATTCCTCCATTAGTTGGCTTTACTGCGTGTTTCTGAGTTCCTGGTGAAGGTTCGAGGGCTAATATGGGCAATATAATCCGTCTGAAACCGAGAGTTTGGTGTGCGTCGCCGTTTCCTTTCACCTTGTGTGGTGAAGAACGCATCCTGGAAACGCATGCTGGATGCTGTGGACTGCAAAGCACACATTTACAATTACACACATATACAATACATTCAAAAGAACTTGTGGTCCACAGACAGTCTTAAATGGTGCAGTTCATGGTTTTTTTTTTCAGGCTTGATTGTGTTTATGGGGTGCAGTCTAACATGTGTTATTGCTTCGTTTAAAAAAAAAAAGCATTACTTTTCACATAATTTACCTTTATTCCAAACCACTCTGTCCCTTCTCTGAGAAACGCACTGATAATTTCCTGCTTTTATGAAGCCCCGCCCTCAGAAATAAGCGATGGGCTCTGATTGGTTAGCTAGCCCGGTGTGTTGTGATTGGCTAAGCCGTCTCTAGTGCACGTCTAACGTCTTGCCTCTCAACTCAGCGGCATGTGCTCCGGTTGTATGGTAAACAACGTTGTTGTTAATATCGCTTATCAGTTTGAGCCCAATTGAAAAGCAGAGGATATTACTGAAGAGGATCGTGCAGAACCTGTGCAAGTACGGCTTTTAATGGTAGGCCTAAGATTGTTGTTTGTTGTTGTCTCATACTTTTAGATATGCTGTTCTTTGTAAAGCTATTGCTTTATGAGATTTTAATGTACGTGTTTGTCTCATTAAAGGGATAGTTACCCAAAAATGAAAATTCAGTATCATTACTCACCCTCATGTCGTTCCAACTCGTATGGTCTTTAGTGTTGAACTTAAAAGAAGGATTTTGATAGAATTTGCTGGTAAATCAAACAGTTGTTAGGTTGCCATGATTCCATAGTAATTTTTTTCCTCTATGGAAGTCAATGGCAACACCACTGGTTGATTCCAGCAATCTTCAAAATTCTTCTTGTGTTCAACATAGAAAGACAACCATACAGGTTTGGAACGGACCATGAGGGTGAGTAAATGATGACAGAATTCCATTTTTGGGGGAACTATCCCTTTAAAGCTTTAATACAGTACAGCATCTGCACACGCGTCCATGTTTAACGCTTCTCCTAGCTATGTGAAAATAAGTGTATAATTGGAACAGTTCATTGTTGGAGCTGAGCTGAATAAGAGAGAGAGAGAGAGAGATGCAGAACAGAGCGTGTGCAGAGCAGGGGAACGCGAGGAACAGTATTAAAAACCGCTGCTTTAGAACATTGATTTTGAAACTTGGGAATCCATTAGAATCATTAGAAGACAAAATCCCGATTCATATATGAATAGATATTTACATGCACCTCTAGTTTTCTATTCCTCAGTCTTCTCTAAAGCAGCGCAGCATGGCCTCGCCCCCTTTGCTGCCTTTTCCTGAGGGCGGGGTTTATCTGGGTTTGTGATGTCACGAACCCGGGAAGTAACTTGTTGTAGGCATAAAACTGCCAGAATTGTAAAAGACTTGAACTTTCAGCTTCGTAACTTTGCAAATATCATTTATGCTCAAACAGCAACATTACACAAAAAACTTACGTTAAAAAAGTGAGATTGCAATCAACCACCCCTTTAATTGTTGGAATGATGAAAGAGTGGCAAATGAGGACAGAGCTTTATTTTTGGGTGAAACTAGCCTTTTAAAGAAAAGTTCAGTGAGTGAGAACTCACCAAACGACCTTTGACTTTTTTGGGCAGGTCTTCATCCAGCATGTAAATGTCCTCTCTCTTCGCCAATACCTGAGATCCATCTTCAAATTCCACCTACAAACAAGAACATAGGACAAACCATGAACAGTTGTTACGGTAGCAGTAGAGCAGCAGTACTTGAGAGAATATGACTATGAGTGTGTGTACCTGATACATATATGAAGTATTAGAGCCAAGATACTTGGCTCCATAAAAAAGTCCATCAGGCCACTTCACCTGAACAGCCTCCCCCACTTCAGGAGGCCCAAGCTGGGCACAATCTCTGCTCTGCAGGGCAAAAAGAGAACAGACTTTACTCTGATGTCAGGATGCCAAACTAAAAACATTATGCTTATATTGTATGTACTGTACAAATGCATGAGAAAATATGTAGGCCTGCACTTTTTGTGAAAAATAAGAGGCTGTCAACTTTGTAAGCATATCAGTCCCGGCGCCAGGACACATGGCCAGGGGGGGCTTGAAATAATTCTCGGGGGGCTTATTCTGACTGTCAAATGTGTGCAAGTTAATGTGTTTGTTGTTTAAAAAAAACTTTATAATGCTCATTAAGGGAATCGGATCTTTGGATTACCATAATGAAAATTCACCCATTTCTCCCGAAATACATAAAAGTAAGTCACCATTGAACTAGGAGAAGAATAGAGTGAACTTTATAGTTACATACACAACGTTTATGTGAAGAAAAACACATCGTCACATTAATAAGGGGAGTGGTTCATTGCGATTTCACTTTTTTAATGTTAGTTAGTGTGTAATGTTGCTGTTTGAGCATAAACAATATCTGCAAAGTAACGAAGCTGAAAGTTCAATGCAAACGAAAATATCGTCTTTAAAATTTCTGGCAGTTGAATGCCTACAAAAACGGCTGGTAGAGACTACAACGAGAAGTTACTTCCCAGGTTCGTGATGTAACAAACCCAGATAAACCCCGCCCCCGGGAACATGCAACAAATGTGGTGAGGCCATGTTGCGTTGCTTTAGAGAAGAGGAAGAGGAAGAGAAAACTAAAGGTGCACGTAAAAATCTATTCATACACGAATCGCGATTCTGTCTTCTAACGATACTAATTGATTCACACGTTTCAAAATCAATGTTCAAAAGCAGAAGCAGGTTCATCAAACGATAGAATCACTCGGGTCCCAATGACACTGCATCACGCACACTCTGCTCATCTATCTCATTCAGCTTACATAGCTCCGACAATGAAACCTGTTCACAAAAGTATACTTTATTTTCACATGCTATTGAGAAGCATTAAACCAAGAAATGTGGAGCGCAATTGCGGTTTGCTTACTGTATTAAAGCTTTAATCAAGGATGAAACTGTATATTATTAAAAAACGCTACACTAGCAGTAAAGCAAATATTAAACAATAAAACAGCGTATTCAAAATATAGATGACAAAACAACAAACAAAAAACTAAATAGGAACCTACTTAAAAAAAGCCGATGCTTGCACAGGTCTGAACGATCACACCTTCAAATAACAATACTACTGCTTACTCAATCAGAAGAGCATCAAAATGCATAATAATAAGCAAGAGATAACAAATGCCATATTTAGTATCAATAACAAGGGGGAAAAAAAAAGCACATGACAGCATAGAAAAGGAGGGGCCGGGACGATTTGACAGCGCACTAAGAAGGACGGTTAGACCACAATCAACAAACACCCTGGGCTAGCAACACAATCAGAGCACCAATACGACTATTTCTGAAGGGCAACGGCAGCAAAGAGCATCATAAAAACAGGGAAAAGTTCTGCAAACGTTTCTCCAGAGAAGAGGACAGAGCGGTAGTGTGATACTATGAGGAAAATAAAGGAAACTATGTGAAAAATAATGTTTTCTTATTTTTATTTTTTTTAAACGAAAAAGCATCTATCATCCCAATGATTAGACTGCACCCAATAAACACACAATCAACGGCCTAGGCGAAAAAAACCAGTGAACCACCATTTAAAAAAGGGCATGATTATGCTAGCTTACTTACAAGCCGCAGAAACAACTACACACCGAACAGATCATGCCGTAATGATGTATTTAGTCTTGATTACAAGATAGTGCCTAAGTAGGACACGGTCTGTTTACCAGTTGAGGCCAGTTGACAGTTGGCAACAGAGTGGTAAAAGTCCGTGTGTGTCTAAAGATTATCTGAATTCAAGAACCAGTCATTTTCCACAAAATTTTTTATTAAAAATGTTTTAATAGTTTGCAACTGACAGCCAGCGAACTTAGCTAATATGGACTATGGCCGTGGAGAGAATAGATCGACACCGCAACACTGTCAACCCAATTTAGTAGGTATTCATTTTGTAAAATTTTGTCAAATATGTTTTCTTGATTACAAGAAAAAATTCTACGCTGATCTTGGATTTATTTGTCTTTCTTTAATTCATAAGTTATCAAGTGGAAAATTAAATGGTTGTAGGAACCTATTTCACGGTTTTTTGGTCTGCAGTCAAAGAAGTAGAATAGCCTAAATATATGCAAGTGATTTCTCCCATTTAAAGATTATGGAGAAATCTTATTTTATTTCACGAATCTGCCTAAGGTCGAATAAAAAGAAAGGCTACTGTAAAACTACACGAAGCTAAATTCTATTGTCTTAACTTATAAATCTTCATTAAGATTTGTGAAGTAAAGAAATTATTAAAATCAACATTCAAGGCCAATAACGGCTAATATCTAATAAACGAATTTCAGTCATTAATAAAATATTGAACAAAAACGAATAGTTATTCTTCACAAAAACAATTTTATAATAAACACTATTTCATGAATTTTCACCTATGACAAAATAAAACAATGGGGGTTGAACAAGGCTCACCTGTAGCGACTATCGAAGCATTTAGTGTTAAGATACAAATAAGTCAACATATTACAAAAACATAATAACTCACGTTATCTAGCTTGCGACAAACAGTTGTAAAGGAAGCAGTTAGGGGACTGAGAACGTGAGAGACAAGTCCAGCGTTGGCAACATGCGACCAGGAGTATCTCGTGCAAAACCAATGTGAGTGTTACCGTAGATCAAAGGAAGCAAAGTTTCCTTCCTGTGCAAAGGAAAACCAGTCTCTCGTGGCTATATATCGAAATGCCTCTGATCAATGCTTCTTTAAAACTCCCGTTTGTATTCTACCTTAGTGACCGTTGTTTTGTTCTGAATCTCTCCCCTTCGCTTCCGGGTGCAGACACACTTCCTGAAGCAGAGCGCCAAATAAAAAAGTAGAAAAAACAATGCACAACGCCGATATACGGGCATCTGACTGAAACTGCTTCCGTTACCACTGTAAGCGCAAGCTAGGTTAAATGATTATTATGTTTTGCATATGGATATTTTTCTTACAAAAAAGCATCGATTCGCTACAGGAGGCCTTTGTTCAACCCTCGAGCCGTTGTGAGACTTTTTTTTTATGGATGGGCGCTTTTTATTTCACTTTTTTGGACTGATGCACTGCAACACCGCTGACTGCACGGATAGGCTTGAAAGATCAAAGACAATTTTTGGTAACACTTTCTATGAAGCCCGTATTTATAATACATTATAAGGGTATTCTTAAGGCATTATAATGAATGCATTATAAAAAAAAACTTATAATATGTTATATCAACTCATGAATAATCATAACAACAATTATAATACATCATAATACCTACATATTTGTGGTTATAAGTTTAAGAGTATGATTATTTATAACACACAATGAACACCATATTAAATCTACTTAATTTACAGTATAATGGACTGCATCATATCTTGATATTGTTTATTTAAGATCTGCACAGTATCTTAGTACAGCTTGTGAGTGGTTAGATGTTGAGTGTTACTTGAGTGTTTCCTGTGGAGCTAATGTTAATTAATTGATGTGAGCTTAATACTCCAACTGAAAAAAATGCAATGTTTTATATGGTTACATTTTATTTTGATGGTCCCCTTAATCAATCGACTATAAGCAACTTTGCAACTGCATGCCAACTAACTCTCATTAGAGTATTAGTATGCTCAAGAATGGTATAATCTAGTATGGTAGAGTAAGTTGACGTACTTGCAGACACTTATAATCAGTTTATCTGTTGGTTGACCATCAAAATAAAGTGTTAGCATATATTTACAGTAGCAGACATACTACTAATACTCCAAATACTAGTTGATATGTAGTTGCAGAGTTACTTATCAACAGCTGTTTAAAGGGTACCATCAAAATAATCAAACTGATATTACAATAAAAATATTTCAAAGCAAATGTGTCATATTACACATTCATCTGATCTGATTTTATGGCTGTTTGAGATAATTTTTTATTATTATTATTACTACAACTTATAAGTGGTCTTTGACCACTTTAAGTAAAGGGGCATAAAAAATGGCAAGATATGAGACTTATAAAACATTATAACTATGAGAAATATAATCCATTGTAAAAGTGGATGCAACGTGTTCATTGTGTTATAAATCATCATACTCTTAAAAGCTATAACCACAAATAAGTAAATATTATAATATATTAAAACTGTTCTTATGAATATTCATGAGATGATACAACATATTATAAGGTTTTTAATAATGCATTATACATTCATTATAATGCCTTAAGAATACCTTTATAATGTATTATAAATATGGGCTTCATAGAAAGTGTTACCCAATTTTTAATATAACTCCGACTGGATGCGTCTGAAAGAAGAAGTCATATACACCTAGGATGACTTGATGGTGAGTAAAACACAGCCTAATTTTCATTTTTGGGTGTACTAACCCTTTAAATAGATTAAGAGCATTAACGTTTGCTGCACTAATAAAATGTACATTTAAATACACAAATAGCATTTTTAAATGACTTTTGTTTCTGAATAAATGGAACAGTTATATTTTATTCTGTTCTAATGAGTAACTGTAACGAAAAAAAGTAATATAGCCTATTATTGCTTGATCTACTTAAGCAATATCTACTTGAGCAATAATTCCAAAAAGAAAGAGAGAGATGGAGACATTAATGCAAAACAAAAAATTCAACGAGACATTACTGTGGACCTTTATTTAGAGAACATAGGCAGCAGTAGAGGAAAGATAATGATCATTTCTATTTTACGCACAAAACTAAGAAAAGTAAACACAAACCTTTAACGTTTCAATAATTGAAAACATAAAAGCCCCACGATGTCGTCAGTCCGCAATTGTCGTCTTTGAGTAGGGCGGTCAGGCGGCCAAAGTGGGAACCACTACGTGGTTTTAGGAATTTTGGCCAGAAATTTAGTCAGTCCGTGAAGTGCCCAGGCGCTTAAGATGGGTGTGTGAGTGGATCTGACTCAGTCATTAGAGTTATGAGCTGACTGCACTCTTGCCTATCACAACGCCTTAGGAATTATGATCAGTCAGAACGATGGAACCAAGGACTTAAGTGTGGTGAGGGCAAGCTTAGAATGTCTTCAGACCAAAGTCGGTAGTGTGCACCCCGCTATAGACAACCAGACTGCATTCCACAAATCAAAAACCCAGCATTGAGCTATTATACAAAGTTCTTTTTGTAGTAATTATTTCAATGTCGGAACCTAAATATAAATTTTATGTGGTTTAACAAACTGGCATTTAGTGAATACGTATGAAAAAAGTCCTGAACGCTATTTCACTTCTGGCTCAGCTCAGAAAAAGTGTGAAAACACGCTATTTAGCACAGTGAATGCTATACATACACGAAGGTGACCGTCCGCACTGGCAACATGGTTAACCTTGACGTAAGTATGAGGGGGTGGCGGGTTGTAATAAATTGAATTCTGACAAGGTGGCAAAATCCGATAGAGGGTACCATGTATGAAATCGTTTGTTTAGATTGCTATTCTGCATTTAAAAATCTATTCGGGTTTGTAGACAAGAGGACAAAGATGGGTCCTTCAGAATCACTATTGCCAGTGGAGGCTTCAGACAACTTCAATGGTAGTGGATCAAGCCCTACCAAAGACCCCACCTTGACGCCCGGGCCAAATGAAGCATATAACACGTATTTTTTATTAAAAATAAAATTTTATAAAAAATTTGTTTTCATTGCTTTACTCGTCAGAAAAAACATGCAAAAGAACTCATAGGAACAAAAATAATGGATAAAACGACAGCATTTTCGCAACACTCACCACAATGTCTTCAGGGAATGTATCATTGCTGAATGAGCCATCATCAAACATAACCTCATAGAATGTTTGGGCCATGACCTGGGTAACACGTGAGCTGTAGTAACGAAGATTTTTGTGTTTGGAGATCACCGTCTGGCCCACTTCTAATTCACTTTTGCTAACTTTCACTTTCTGGGGGAGAAGAAAAAAATTCTTGATGATGGGCCAATTATGTGATATTTTCTCTGTCTGTTTTTTAAGTAATTAAAAAAAATTAAAGGCAATTCATATAGACAATGACATGAATATGCCTCTTCAAAGTTTTTTGATTTTTTGAAAGTCAAAGTAGTTGTGAAAAGTAGTATAATTAGTTTGACATAATTTTTTTGTAATCATGTCTTTAAAATGATATGGCTAACTATAATGTAAGTCAGTTTGATGCATGACAAGGCCACCATAAAACAGAAATGTATATCAAAGTCAGGACCCACCCCTAGGGAACACCGGTAGAAATCCCATGAGAGATGTGGTGTATAGTCAAAGGGTCAGTGGAATTTATGAAGAGAGTATTTTAAAAGTATAATCATAGTCACGGCGCCCGATAGACCTTGTGGGCCGCGCAGCCAAACATACAGCAAGCGATTGACCTGACAGGAATCCCGAATGTCGAATCCTGATCAAAGGACCTTTCCCGAGACCCGCCCATATCTACTCTCCCACTTAACTTCCTGTCAGTTTTGGATCTGGTTACATAATCGTAATAAAGCAAAAATGACAAAAATAAATAAATAAAAAAAACACAATCTATTCAAGTGTATGGTATGGTCTTCTAGTATTTAGAGAGGCTGACGTTTTAAACACAACTTATTAAAAATATGACTCACAGCACTGAGCGTAAGCTACCAGATTTGACTGGTGCCATGTGACAGGTGATGAAAACACATAAAACGGACCAAAAACATCAGGCTCCATGGTGGGACTCCAGTGCATAGTGCACAAGTGACATGGAAAAGAGAGTTGGGGCAAACGACCACATGAGCACTGAATAAGTGATCCGGACAGCTTCTTATGTTATTTTTGTTGTACCTGTAGTACGGCAAAATATATACAATGTCTACAGAGAGAGAAAGAGAAGAGAAAAATGAAATTAGAAAAGTGCACGACTGCTAAGATGGAACAAACACAAATGGTCCCTACTTTGTGGAAACAGCAGTCTGAGGAAGGATACATTTCCTTTTAGTTTCGTACAACACTGGTGGCGTCAAAAGACGTTAAATGCTCCGCGTTGATGGGCTGTTAAAGGGAACGGATTCCTATTATGCAATGTTTCCACTTTTCAGACTATTAGTTAGTCTAGAATGATTGCTGTTTGAGCATTAAAGATCTGACAAAGAAGTTAACAAAGCTCAAAGTCCAAGTCAAAACAAGGAGAGATTTATGTAACAGACAGACACTTAGGTTTCAAAAAATACGCGGAACGACTCGTTTGGGACTAAAGCGCAGTTTTCCGGGATTTGTGATATCAGAAATATCGACGAATGGGACGAGGTCTGGTTGAGCTGCACTAGAGAAGGCGACTAGTGTTATCACTATGTCGGAGACATGTTAGCTTTCCCAAGCCAGACAAACTTTGAGTGGTTACAATTATCTGGGTTTAAATCGCGCTCAAATTTATTAGATTTTTGACACAATATTTACACTGAAGCTTGCAGTGGTATGGATAAAGGGCATGACATTTCCCGACCAGTTGCCGCGTGCTGCCAATCACAACCCATTTCATATTTCAGAAGGCGGGGCTTCATTTGATATAGGAACTACTCGAGCCATTCATTCCAGACTGGAGAGAGGGTGTGTAATAATGTAATATGTGAAAATAATGTGTTGTGTTCGACCAAACCTAGTATAGAGCAGCGTTCTAAGTACACCCCCAAAACAAAATCAAGATTTTGTAAAAGAGCATAATAGGACCCCATTAAGATTTTGCACTGGTTTCTGCAATCTACTGTCTATAAATGGTGTGTTATAACTCACCAAGTTTATATCTCTGTAGCAGGTATGGCCATGATGTCAAAGGAGCTCTTCTTCGCCACATCGAATGAACTTCACTAGGAGAGACCCACAGCACACATCAACAAGGACTACACATCTAATAGGCATGTCATAATTCATGAGGACACCGATGCATTCACAATAACATCTAAAGAACACTAGCCTGAACTGAACTCCTATTGGCGAGATAAACTGAAAATACCAGAGAAATGTTTTTGATAAAAAAAAAACATACTTGGTCTCTGCTCTGGTTGTATTTAAAATAACATAAGTACTATATTAGGTAGTAATGGATCTGAATAATGGGATTAACCGGTCATATGAGGTTCTTTTTAATGCACTCCCTAAGGTTACACAACCAGCATGCCCTATTATAGAACAGAAACACAACACAAGACAGGAAAAAAACAGTACATATTTGTATAAAAAAAAAAAAAAAGAGGTAAGCAAAATTTGATAAAGTAGACCCATTAAATGATAGTGAATCGGAATGACTGAAGTATTACATACAGCTGCCAGGTCTCCGCTCACACATCTGTCACATGTCCACACTGGGCTGACATCATGAGCAGCAACACCATAGCAACCTGTGGACCAATCAAAACAAACTATTACATTCTGTACTATGCCAAGCTATGCTTGTGTGTGTGTGTTTACTTAAGATGGTAATTATTGAATGTGTACAACACTTCTTGAACACATATACCAAAGAATGCTTTATAAAATGTGTGAAATCATGAAATTATTTGCACTCATTTTATTCTATTAGAAGGCCAATTTTCAAACCCTTTTGGAACAAAATGTAATGGGAAATGCATGACACAAAAAATGTAATAAAAATGTTTTCCTTCCACGTTATACATCTAACATCAGTCTAAAATTGAGTGGAAAAAGATAACTCTTGAGATTTTCAGATAATATTATAATGATCTGCTTTAGTACAATGGAAATATAGAAGCCAATTGATATATAGACCAAAAATATAGTAACACACAACATATATTAAAAATAAATGTAAAATATAAAGTAAAAATAAAAAATATGAATTATTTTTTTATTTTTTTTTAATTTTCGAGTCCTGTCTCGGTTATTTTTTCCATGGGCTTTGAATGAGTCTCATCCAATCAGAGTTCAGAAACAATATTAACAATGGATTTTATAAAGAGTATATCAGTCTTGTGAAGAAGTTAAATGTTGGCATTAAGGTGCCTGAAACACTTCCTAACACACAACACAACGCTCACACACAAACAGGCCTACACAGTGTACCAGAGTAACTATCACAAGATAATTTGTCAAGCTGTGATCACATTCGCAGACACATAGACAGGACTAAACAAGCTCCAGATTTCACAGACAGAAACAGACATTCCCAGACTAGACCTCCCACTCCAACATCCTGCAACACACACATACAGTTCCCTCTCAAATACACAACACGCACATATAAAAAGGTAGTCAAATGCACTTGCGCACACTTCCAGACACAGACACGCCATTGAGCTGGCCCGGGATCTCCAGACCGCAGCACTGTGATAATTTAGGGATGTATTAAGTAGTTGTGCAGTCAGACAGTCCAACCTGCTCCAACAGGCCCAGGCGGCACTGTCTGTCTGTCTGCCTGCCTCCCTGTCGCTCAGCAGATGTGGGCGGAGCTACACAGCTAGATTCGTGTGTGTGTGTGTGTATCTGCAGGGAGGTCTGAAGGTTTCCCAAGCTAAAGTTTAGTTCAGCCAGAAGTCGTCTCTCTCAACACACTCCATCGCACTTGCTTAACGGGGGTTTGATACATTATCTGCACTTTCTTGTGGTGAACTTTCAGTTTGAAGCACAACTCTATCGAGCGGCTGAGCTAAAGATGTTTCGAGATGTCACATGAACCTTTACGGCACCATTAACTTATTATAGATCAGCGCATCAGAACATTACCATATAAAAACTGAGGATCCGGGGGCCATTATCTCACTGTTAGAAAGCCAATTCGGAAGATTAAAAGGTGTTTGTGGGGCAATGAATGCGGATTTTATTAGAATCCAAGTTCCTCCGTGTGTGGGGTTTGGAACGAAGTGGGTCTCTAAAGCCGTAGAAGTCATTAAGACGGCCTGTGCGCGTGCATGGGTGTGTTTTAGACACTAGAGACGGAGGTCTCATAAATATGACTGATGTGTTTACAGTATTCTCGTCTCAGTGAAACACTACAGCAGTGTGTGTGAGTGCATTTGTGTGTGTGTGCGTGTGTGAGCAGCCAGCTCAGAGCGAGCCGAGACATACCTGGGACATCGATTAATCTCTTGTACACGCTGAGGAAAGCAGCCTCTGATTCTTTACTTCTTTTACTCAAGGCGTCGATCTGAAACAATGAGGGAAAAAACACAATAACTGAATTGCGTGTGCTTGGAACTGCAGGCTGAAAGCATTACAGAGCTTGACCCTTGGTCATGGCTATTGCATTTCGTGAAACCCCCCTCGATAGGCTCGAAGTAGGCAAGGTATATTCCTCTCGGTGCCCTTCGAATGCAAGTCGCACGGCCCCATATGTTTATCAGCGGCATCACTGAAGATATGATCCCTCATGACATCTGAATGAGCCATATAGAGGTTGTAGCATCTATGCCTGTGGTAGATATTGCAGCTCATCTTCCTAAGCTATCCATGTTTGCTGGAGCTCAGCAGGGAGTTGTGGATTGTCCTAGTCCCTGTGGTTTGCCCAGAGCTGCTACACAATCACCTTGGCTCAGGTAGTATTAGGAAGGATGACTCCAAGAAGGTTGTACTGACTCGCCAGCACCCGAGAGATGCTCCACATCATCAAGGTATTGTTTGTGATAGGTCTGTGTTTGAACCCAACTTGCAGTGCCAGCCCATGCCCAAAGTAGTTTCTTGTGGGTCAGCTTTGTCCCTGCAGAGCCACAACTCCAGAACAGTTGACCTGGCTACTGGAGATGGGTGACGACAACTTCCAACACATTATTGGACCACTGCCGGATGTTAAACTTGTGGAGGATCTGTAAGTGGCTGCCTTTAGAGATACTACATGGCTTCCAAAGGGTACACTTGGCATGCATGCCAGCAGTGGTGATTTGTCTGGAACCAATCGGTTGTTAGCTGTTTGCTGAAAGACTAGCGAACAGTGAGTTGAGAAAGGAATAGGCTACCAGGCAAGTTTCAATTTATCTTGTATGATCCATCAGTATTTGTTAGTGGAAGAGGTTGGTAGCATCAGGAGGTAAAAGGTTCTCTAGAACAATCTTTAGCCTGGTGAACTCACTAGGATCCCCTGTGAAGAAGTCTGGAATGGTCGGCTTAGTAGGTGCTCTCTCTGTCACCTGGAAGGTTGATGGTCATAGTTGTCAGATACCTGGGTCTCATTGATTCAAAAACTTTGTGAGGGTGAGGCAGGTGAGCAGCACTAATAGGCTTAAATGACTGCTCTGGATCCTGTACTCAGCGAGTGATGGAACTAATCTGTAGGTAGTAGCCAGGACCGATTCATTTGGATAACTAGCAGGAATAGAGTCACGCTGACTTATTTTCTCTTTCATTGCCTAAAATTCACTGAGCATTTTACCCAGGGAATCTACCAGCGCATGCCCTTTTAACGGCTCCCCATCACTCTTCTCCAAGTGGGTAGGCAGATCCTCAGAACTATCTCTGTGGTCAACAGTCTGCTTTGGGGTAGGTATGACCTATAATTCCCTCTAGAGAAAGACAGATCTGACCTTATTGGTGCTGTGGGCGTTAGTCAACTGTAATGACTTCGTAATGGTAGTGGTGATAGATTGGGACTCTGAGACCTTCGGAGACTGATATCGAATGGACCATGCCTTTGGGACTCCTCTACAGCACAAGGCATCATTGGCTGACTGACCTGTCTACATCTTGTGACTGTGAGGTCATAGTCCTCAAGATGGGCAGGAGGGTGTACATGCTGTTGTAAACTAATCAGAATCAGTAAAAGAATCTGAATTAATCTGTTTGATGAACATGTCATCAATTGAGTCACTGGATTTAATCAAAATTCCCGCTCAACACATGAATATTATTCTTTTTCTTGATTGCATCAAGATGCATCACTTTGTTTTTAGAACATTTTGGGTTATTATTCAGAATTTATTTGACATTTATTTTTACACACATACACCTCTATTAGGCTAGCACGAGTCAAGGCATGCTCATCTGCTCAGAGTTGTTCCCCGACTACCCTCAAGGGCTGAGAGTAGCAAGGTCAGTCATGCTTATGTGGGCAGCATTCTGCTCTATATGACACCCCACTGCCGTTGATATGAGCACCATCAGATATTCTATCATATTCCAGCAGCCTGCGGCAAGGTGAAAATCTGTTTTTTTATTAGCAGTCAGGAGAAGAAATGATAACACAGCTGCAAGAGGATGAAGAAGGGGAGAGGAGAGCAACAGTTAAAAGATGTCAGTGAAGAGGAGAGGTTCTGTTTGGGGTCATTGTTCACTTGATATTTTTAACCTCGAACGTCTCTGAGGGCAGAATCTCGATAGCAAAAGACATCAAATGTATTGGGAAATGTTGTTTTTCTTTGAAGAAATCCATTTATTAAAAAAAACTCTTACATGCGCAATCGATAGCATAGTTTGGGTGGTGCCTGTTTGACTGACCACTAGCATAAAGAGGGGGCTTGGGAAACATGGTTTTGAAAACATGCCTTACTAACTTGCCGATCTACTTGCTTACCCTGTGAAAATTACATTATGAGTACTAGTACAGTCCCTTGTAAGTAAAGAGACCAAGAATACAGATAAGAAGAAAAAAAAAACAAAAAAAAAAAAAAAAAAAAAAAAAAACAAAAAAAAAAAAAAAAAAAAAAAAATTTTAAAAAAAAAAAAAAAAAAAAAAAAGAGGATAAAAAAAACATCATGCTTATTTTCATCTGTTGTAACTTCAATGCACTTCTAGTGCATACTTTTAAGTGAATGAAAGGAACAGGGCCTTTTTAATGTTCATTTAAAGTTCTTAGCACCCATATGGCTGATCACACAATAAGTGCTACAGGCCAAATAGCTGTTTGTATGGGAGCAAAATTAAGAACTGGTTTTTGCAATCTCTATGGGTTGTTTTGGACTGCACATCTGATTCGAACCATCTGTCTGAATGACATTGCCACCACCGCCATCAACTCAAGGTGCGGAGAGAGGGATGATATGTTTAAGAAATGCAGATTCAATTGTTTTAAAGAACATGCTGGTGCAGATAAAAACCACATTGGGGATACTGTATGTTTGTGGCTTGTTTTAAACTCCAGCTTGTGATTTTATTTCTCCTCTAATCTTTCATATTTCATCATCTTTTTAAAGTGAAAACAGATGCGTCTCTGTTTAAGGAAAATTGATGCACTTAAGTACTTAATTATTAAAACAGGGCAGCCTGCCAAGAGAAGCTGTCAGACCCAATGCTCATCGTAAACTGGGTATCAAATGCATTTTTAAATTTCAAAACATTATAAACATTATTAGACACATTGAGTTTTGGCTGCAGGGTTATTGGACCATTCATCTGTGTCTAGTGTCCTATTTAATCCTAAATAGTGTTTTATGCCTTTGAAAGGCATTCTATTCTATTCTATTCTATTTATTTTATTTTACAAAGTTCTTACTCATTTTCGCCAAATTGTTAATTGATTACTGACCTAAATGTTGCAGATTGAATGTAATGTACATTTTGATATTGATATACTAGAGTTATGTATCACATTTGTTAATTTGGTGATGACTGATGCGAATAAAAAAAAATTCCTTCTACAACAAAATATAAATAAAATGTGTATATATCTTTTATTATTAGACACACGTGAATGATCATGTCATAAATGTGCATAATTATTGACCTAAAATAGTGGCCGATCTAATAATATGTACTCAGTGTAGAGTTCAAGATTTTAGATTATAAACAAGGATTTATTACCGTATCCACAAATTGCATATTAGTGCCAAAATGTGCATATCTGCATATAACACAATATAATATGCTGATATAATGATCTACTTAATATATTAATATGCTCTAATATAATAGAATATAATATCATAAATTGTAATATAATATAATATAATATAATATATTATAATCTTATGCCCCCTTCTATGTCAAGTGCTTGGTGCCCCGAAAGCGCTATATCAATGTAAGATTATTATTCGGATTATATAATACAAGTATAATTTGATTGCTATCAACAAGAATTTCCAATATGTGTCACAATTTCATTTTGATAATTTAGTGACCTAGAAAAGGCACAGAATCAGAATTATATTCAGTTACTATATATATTCTTTAAACAATTATAAAAAATAAAAAAATCTTTTATAGATAAAAGATATAGTTTGCAGTTATTATTCCCACATTTGCTATGTTACAACATTTAATGCATGCCGGAGTATGACGCACCCCTTAATGTTACGTCAAAACTAATTTTGATCGTTTTGGTAGTTTATTTGAAAATCAGTCAGATATTCATATCTGATTGGATGGTTCTCATTCTGAAATAATGCCAAAATGCTGCAGATTTAATGCCAATAGCTTGACACCTTGTGTTACACTGATGCCCATTTTGTGCAGTCCTTGGCGATGTGTAGCTTCACACATCTCTGCTGTTGTTAGTAGTGACTACTTCAATACTTTACTTCACACACACACACACACACACACACTCACAGCCTGTGAGGTGCGAAGGTCTCCGTGGCAACCATAACGAATAACACCCTCCCCATTTATACTGACGTGCGTGTAATTTGACGGCCGGAGGAGTCGACTCCGATCATCTTTCATCCCATATTACTCAGCCTGGTGGAGACGGAGAGTGAGCACAACCTTCATCACTCTCCCTCCACCATCATCATCATCATTTACCTTGAAGGGGTGAGGAGGAGGTGCGTCAGAACACATCAGACACTCCTCTGCGGGTGGAAAGAGAGAGAAGAGGCGACCTGCCGATTTTCTCAGATCAGCAGCGCTGATGGCTTCTCTCAGGGGGAGCTGACCCAATTCACCTGGGCGTTTATCACTGGCACAATAAGGTCACGGCTGACAAAGCAGCGCTAGTGAGGTCTCTTTACGCTGCGAGGTGGGATGGGAAGGCACAGGGCAGTCGAGGAGCTGCGTTTAACTGCTCTCTGCATTCAGCTGCTATTACACAGATTTTTAGAAAAGAACAAAATTATCTTTGTCATAAAAAAAATCAGTTTAAATCAGTGGTTGTCAGATTTTTGGGCGATGCTCCATTTTAAAACCCACTAAAAACTTCTTCACTGAAGGAATAGTTCACCCGAAAATGAAAATCGCTGAAATTACTCACCTTCAGCCATCCCAATTATATTGATTTTGTTGCTTAATGTACGATTCAGAGAAACTGCATCAGGCACTTGCTTACCATTGAATGCTCTGCGGTGACTGGTGTGGCCGTCAAATGAGTCCAAAAACTGATAAAACATCACATAATTCCACAAGTAATCCACATTACTTATCCATCATTAAGGTCTTGTGAAGTGAAAGCTGCATTTTGTTCAATAAAAAATATTTTCTTAATATTGCTTTCTCCAGTGAAAAAATAAAAATTGCTTATTACAAATAAGAAAATGAATGGGATATTAAAAATAAGTTATATTAAAAAAAAAGTTTCTGCTTTTTCAACTTTCATAACTAAAATGAAAGCAAATTAACTTACTAAGTTGGCTAACATTTGCTCTGTTATTTTCTGAATATTTCTGTGTTGCAAGATGTATTTGGGTAAATTAAATTGATAAAAAAATAGTTTTATTAAGAACAATGGATCTTGCAATCTATATATTAATGTTATTTATGTTGTGCTTTATATAAATATTTGAAAGAATAGTTAATATCGTGGCTTCATATGTGCTACCGTAAGTCAAAGTGATTATTTCCCCCCCTGTTGTATCTTTTGTAAGGTGAAAATTGCAATTATAATGATTTAGAAAAGTAATAGCACACTTCTCCTCGAGCTAGCAATTTGAGGTATCATTCATATCCTTAGCACAACGGTGTGTGATGGGTTACATGCCAAATGGCATACTTTATAGTTCGGGATTTGTTCAAACAATAGAGAATACTGCTAATTATTGCACCCGGTGGACATGAAGGTATTTCAAAAAGGCTTTCAAACACCACACACAGACTACAGGTGCAATAGAACCAGAGTTATTGAGCATTTCATCCAGCTCTGAATAGATGTTGATGGGTTCTGAAACCCTTGAATGTGAGTGCCTCTCACATTATTACAGTATGTGTCATGATGGATTTCTAGGGACAAAGATACATCGTTTTTATTATTGTAAAAGGATGATGTTCATCTTTTGCTGAAGCTCTACTCTTGTTTTATTTCAACATCTGCTTTTCTCTCTCTCTCAATGGCTTTTTTGCCATTCTTTTCACATTTTATTTTATTCAATCAGGTATGCTGCTCTGGCGGCACATAAGGGTGGTAAACAACCGGATTTATGTCTCTGATCAACACACCTCTAACTATACCACCCTAAGAAGAGATCAGTGAATAGAGCTGGTGTTTTTTCTCTATCTATGCTGTTTCATCTGTTCATCTCTCTGGCTTTATCTGTATCTGCCACAGGCGTTTTCTCAGAAATGGCAAGGGATGCAGTGCCAACTAAAAGATTTAGATAGTTAACAGCGGTATGGTAAAGAGAAAACAACCAATATTAAGAAATATATGGGACTGAATAATGACACAATGCAACAACATTAGCAGATGAAGTTTTTGTCTCTTTCCAGTTAATTTAGATAAAGCTTAAAGGGATAGTCCACCCAAATGTTTATTCTTCATTTTTTGTGGTTGATTGTCTTTTTATCTTTTAGAGGAGAATGCAATACACATGAAAAGGAGAGGTCATTGTCAAAACAATAAGTAAAATGATTAAAATGCTGTATTATGCATGCCAGGCCAGTAGTCACTTTGTAAATAAACACTACATGACAACGTAATACGCATGTGCATGACATTTCACAGTTTTCGCAAATTTGTGTTTTTATAGTTTACGTGAAGACAGTAATGGTATAGTTTTCAAAAACTTGCACTTTGAAACCTTTTTTAAGGTTTCGCTTTTTCCGGCCCCCAAACGCTGTTGTCGTTTAAATGAAAGGTCCTAAACAATTCAAATTAGTACAAATACTTTTAATGTTATTTATAATAAATAAATGCTACACAACATGTTATTTACTGTATTGTTGTGGTACAGTACTTTTATTTTGTATATATTTTTAAATGTAATAACTGATAATATAAAAAAAGCTAAATATATTTTAGTTTCTGCTTGTTGATAGTGTACAGAAAATGTTGTTTAACAAGCCTTTGACCCAAAAAAAAAAAAGAAAAGAAGAAATTTAAATACGAATTTACATCAGACGAAGTAAACTCATATGCAGAGACTTTGTGGCCTCATTTTAAATGTCTTCCACAATTCACTGGGCTTTTTCACACAGTCCTTCGCTGTTTGTGTGATTCTTTTGTTATCTGCTATTTTCACTCTTGTTCTGTTTTTAAGAATTAATTAGGACACTCGAGTCACCATGCAATTTGTTTAGTTATTAAATGCAGGTTTTTAACATCTTACTCTGTGTTTCTACATGTACTCCCTGAAAGTACTTTGCTTTTCCATTTAGCCATTAAATGACAAAATCACAGTTTTGCATTGGTAATGCATATTCATAACACCTCCTATAGCATAACACCTGCTGGGCAGAATTCATTAATTGTATCGCACATGTTTTGTACAAACCCTATTCCAAAAAAGTTGGGACACTGTACAAGTTGTGAGTAAAAAAGGAATGGAATAATTTTCAAATCTCATAAACTTATATTTTATTCACAATAGATAACATATCAAATGTTGAAAGTGAGACATTTTGAAATGTCATGCGAAATATTGGCTTATTTTGGATTTCATGAGAGATACACATTGTTGGGACAGGTAGCAATAAGAGGCCTGAAAAGTTAAATGTACATATAATGAACAGCTGGAGGACCAATGTGCAACTTATTAGGTCAATTGGCAACATGATTGGTATAAAAAGAGCCTCTCAGAGTGGCCGTGTCTCTCAGAATTCAAGATGGGCAGAGGATCACCAATTACCCCAATGCTGCGGCGAAAAATATCAGAAAGGAGTTTCTCAGAGAAAAAATTGCAAAGAGTTTGAAGTTATCATATCTACAGTGCATAATATCATCCAAAAATTCAGAGAATCTGGAACAATCTCTGCGTAAGGGTCAAGGCCAGAAAACCATACTGATGCCCTTGATCTTCGGGCCCTTAACGGCACTGGGGGGGGGGGGAATCACATACAGGAATGCGCACTGTAATGGAAATCACAACATGGGCTCCGGAATACTTCCAGAAAACATTGTCGGTGAACACAAGCCACCGTGCCATTCGCCATTGCCAGCTAAAACTCTATAGGTCAAAAAAAGAAGCCATATCTAAACATGAACCAGAAGCGCAGGCGTTTTCTCTGGGACAAGGCTCATTTAAAATGGACTGTGGAAAAATGTTCTGTGGTCAGACGAATCAAAATTTGGAGTTCTTTTTGGAAAACTGTGATGCCATGTCATCCGGACTAAAGAGGACAAGGACATCCCAAGTTGTTATCAGCGCTCAGTTCTGAAGCCTGCATCTCTGATGGTATGGGTTTTGCATGAGTGCGTGTGGCATGGGCATCTTACACATCTGGAAAGGCACCATCATTGCTGAAAGGTATATCCAAGTTCTAGGACAACATATGCTCCCATCCAGACATCATCTCTTTCAGGGAAGACCTTGCATCTTCCAACATGACAATGCCAGACCACAAACTGCATCAATTACAACATCATGGCTACGTAGAAGAAGGATCCGGGTACTGAA